>JBBPBX010079991.1:0-16268 GCA_038048925.1 Garcialebias charrua
CTCGTACCGAGTACGGCACTCATGGAGCAAAAACAGGTTTGTTTCCCACCAGGCGGCCAAACACAGGGCCTCCTCGGCGAACCGGGACACCAGACAAAAACGTGCCTGATGAACCAGGTCCACGTTCCCACATTACACGATCACCCGCCCACGTGGTACTAGGAATGATCCCTTCATGTCCAGACTTTACTTGTAACACGGTACAAAAAGCTGGTTTATCTACCGCATGCACAGATCATGCTCTCTCTGCTGTGAGTGACATAGAATCATGTACGTCATTACACATTAGCACGAATAAAGCTCATGAAACAGCCCCTTTCTGTTTTATTGACTCTCAAAAAAAAAACACACAAATAACTTCAGCAAAACAGGTCCCTCTGGCCTGCAAGCCGTCATAAAGGGAGGGGGCCATTTTCTCCCCTCCCTCACGGCCCACGGGGTATTAGCCTAATCAATAAACCCCAGCAGGTTGTCTCTGATTCCTCTGTAGTAAGCAGACACAGAGGTTTCTGCAAGCATCCCCCACACCCCTCACGGAGACAGGTGAGGAGGGTCACGTGCTCAAGACCTCGCTCCATTGTGAACGATGGGGTAGCCAATACACTAACCAGACGAACACGTGACATGTCCGAACCTCAGGGAGGCATGCCGACAGAATCTAACAACGGGGGGCTACATCAGATGCCCTCAGGTAGCCACAAGCGTCACACCTTCACAGCAGCAATTGTGTTCAGGTTGCTGTGGATGAAAACAAATCAGAGTTGAATCAGATCTCTCTTCCTGTTTTTCGAAGGGGACTGGGCTCTTTATCACCAAATAATCTGAAGTCTGCCAAGCCAAAAGGAACATCCCCACGTTCTCACGTTGCAGCTGCCCCTTTGTTATTAATGAGGGACATGCAATGTCCAAGCAGTAATCAGACAGCACGTGACCTCCCTCTCTTTGCTGATCCAGATCTGATTTCAAGCAAAATTCTCCCAACGGGTGAAACGCAGACCCCAGTCGGTTTACCTGGTGCCGATGCTCCATTAAAGCCACGGACCAATAAACTGGACCACTCCAGAAAATGGATTGGAGTCAGGAGATCTGCTCGTTTACAAAACTTGCAGTCTCTCAGTCCCATGACCCCAAACTTGGAGGGGGAAAATAGACTTTCTGCTCCAATCCTGTCTAATAAGGATGAGAGGTTACATCTACCCTCACTTACCCCTGAGAAGAACAACCTGGGGGCACACCGGCAAGGAAACCTTCTTCCCAACCTGGTTGCCCCCAAGGGTTCACAGCCTCTGTGTCACCAGAAGGGGCAGTCCAGCCACTTAGGCCAGGAACTGTCAAAAGTCTCAGCTTGTTGGCTGAAAAGAACAAGTTGATGGCGTCAGGCCTGCCGGAAAATGTGGTAATAACCATACAAAATGCCCGTGCTGTGTCAACACAGTCTCTATACGCACAGAAGTGGCATATTTTTGAAGCCTGGTGCTCAGAAAGAAATATTATTTCTTATGCATGCGACTTGGCTCAGCTCCTGACTTTCCTTCAGGACTTACTGGAAAAAGGTTGTTCTTATTCAACGATTAAAGTTTTCCTATCAGCTATTTCAGCCTGTCACGAAGGCTGGGGACACAGGACACCTGGAGCACATCCAATCATAATAAGATTTATGAAGGGGTGCTTCGGACTAAACCACCCAGCAGGACCCTGACCCCTGGTTGGGATCTTGGCCTGGTCCTGGGGGCTCTCTGTGACCCCCCATTCGAGCCACTGAGCGAGGTTAAGATAGATTTATTATCTTATAAAACCGCTCTACTCCTGGCACTGTGCTCGGCGAAACGCGTGGGTGACCTCCATGCATTGTCTGTACATCCAATGTGTACCAGATTCGCCCCTGACGGGTCAAAGGTCACACTAAGGCCTAATCCCGCATACACTCCCAAGGTCTTGACTTTGAACCACAGGAGTCTGGACTTTGATCTCTCCTCTTTTCCACCTGCTCCTGTCCTCACTCAGGAACAGGAAAGGCTGAAGGCTCTCTGCCCCGTGAGAGCTTTACGCACTTACATGCAGAGAACAGCCAAATGGAGAAGAACAAACCAACTATTCGTCTGCTTTGCAGCACCTGCTACCGGGAAGGTCCTATCAAAACAACGCCTCTCACATTGGGTGACTGAGGCCATTAAAAGGGCGTACAGTAGCAAAGGTCAACAGGTGCCCTCTGGAGTGCAAGCTCACTCCACTCGGGGCTTGGCCACTTCCTGGTCATTATTCAAGGGTGTACCAGTTGCTGACATCTGCGCTACGGCGAACTGGAGCTCATTAAACACTTTTGCAAAGCATTACAGTTTGGATGTTACTGCGTGTGACGTCACTCAGGCTGTCCTTTCTAACACACAGTAGAAAGTAGCCTTGAGATGCCTGCTGGTCAAGGGCAGACGTTCACTCTAGCATGCATTTTACTGAGCATTTCAAGGGCGTGAATGGATTACGTTCCCATAGCAAGTATGTTGCACCGAGAGACCAGACTGAAAGGGAACTGAAAGTTATGCACCATAACTCATGTTCCCTGAAGGAAGGGAACGAGGTGCAACATATCTGGCCCTTTTCAATGCTGAAAGCTCGGTGAAGTGCAATTTTGGAGAAAGATGGAGGGGCGTCAGCCGCTTAAGTACCCAGAGGGCGGGGCCTCTGGCGCTACGGTGACGCCCTAGCCGTAAAGGCGTGAGTATATTCCTTCAGGTAATCGCACGGGGGCGCAATTCCCATAGCAAGTATGTTGCACCTCGTTCCCTTCCTTCAGGGAACATGAGTTATGGTGCATAACTTTCAGTTTCTGCTACACTTGCTCACTGGCTCAGAAAGGGAGATGCTTCTTTTGATGAGGACTTAAATACCAAACAAAAAAACAGAGTTGAAGTAAATGTCTGCAGTGATAAGTAGTAAAAATACAGTTGAATAAAAATATAACAGTGGTTTTTAAAAAAGAAAAGTTAAAAACATGATAAGCTGAATAAAAGAAACACTGAATTCTGTTGTGCGTATACTGTATATACATTTTTCCAAAATAGCTTTGGCAACTTAAGTAAATGGAATTATAAAAACATTTAGAGGCTCACACAGTTTGTACCTTCTGGTAGTAAAGTAAAGTATCCTCTAAAGGTGCCCCAAGCACTCGTCACTCGACATGTGTAGTTGATGTTAAAATCCTCCACGCTCACTTCAGAGATGATAAGCAGCTTTTCTAACCACCATCCTGAGGGGTTGTCTTGGTGCCACATACTGGTGTTAAAGATCAGAAGAGAAATTATGGAGGAAATGTGACATTTGGTCAAAATGTTCGCATGAACTTTGTATGTACATAAATACAGCAAAAAAAAAACCAATTAAAACTATAAAAGTACTCACTCTTTTTCTGACGTGTAGATGCGTTCTGAAGGGTGAGTTTCAATAGAAATTTTACTGAAGGTCCATGTGACATCACAAAAAGGTTTCTCACCTCCAGGCACAAACACCAGACACGTCTGGGTAAAATTTGACCCTAAAAGTACAAATTATACTTGAAACACCATTTCTTTACTTCTTTAAATTAAATGCATTTCAGGGGGAATCTTTATTCCTGGAATTCTTGAAGTCTTTATTCAGGTTAAATTACTGCAAACCTTTTCACAGCATTGGCAATTTAGCTGTTTAGTCGCTTTTAAATCTAGAATTCCAAAGGCGTTTTTAGATGTTTTTTTCCCCTTACTTTCCCACAATAACTAATTAATGAGAAAAAATGAATAAGATAGAAAAAAATGGGAAAACCCATGTGACACGTGTTCCGTCATACTTGAATTATCTGAAGCCTATTAATCAACTCTTGGCAGGGTTAATAGAGGATTTGGACCCAGGAATGCAGACTGACACAAGAAGCTCATATAAAACTTAAAGTTTTTAGCAAAACAAAAAGGTTTGCATGGCAGTGTAGCGTCCATCCTTCCAAGAACCTTCACAAAGACAAATGTCCTCAGAGACACTACGTCTATCCTACCCCCTTCCCTTCTGCTAATCTGAAGACAGATACTAGCCGTGTTTCCATCAAGGTTTCTAGATGCGCATTTTGAAGTATCGCAGCAGAAAAGCTTAATGGAAACGGCAAAATGCGAATTTACTTCCTCAAATTCGCCAAAAAGTTTATACGCTCGCTTGAGGTGGTTTTTGGGATCTTCGAAAATGAGCAGATGCGCAAAACGACAGATGGAAACAGATTTGCCGACTCAGTTCTGCCGTAGCGAACATTCACGTCACGTGACGTTCAGCTGTTTCCGCTCCGGACAACATGTAACATCGCTAAAACTAGTTGGCATGACAGAATAAATACAACTTGCCCGATAGCAACACGTACCTGAAATATTCTCTCCATTTTGACGAGATGTGTGGCCGGGTTCTGTTTTCAACCGCTACTTCCTGTTTACTGTAGACATGCGCAGTGCTGACGTAATGACGCTGTGCGTGGCTTGGTAGAAGCGTTTCAAGCCAGTAGATGGAAACACTTCTGCTTCGCATTAATTTGTATTTACATATTTGCGAGATTTCAAAAATTAGCTCAAAATTCGAAATGAAAATGGATGGAAACACGGTTACTGACATTCTGTTTTCTATCACAGGAAGTTTCTTTGTTTATCCATTCTGAGTGTGTGTGTGTGGGTGTGCGTGTGTGTGTGCGTGTGTGTGTGTGCGTGTGTATGTGTGTGTATGCGTGCATGTGCGCACACACGTGTGTTAAAATTTACCATCTTGGACACAAAGTCTAAACCAATCATCATATAGTGAATATGTCACGTATTCACTACAGTATATGATGATTGGTTTAGACTTTGTGTCTCTCAAAAGAAGATCTTCATAAAAAAACTTCACTTGGCCTTATCAACAGAAACTGAAGTTGTCATGGTAATGGAGGAAGTAACCTCAGTTGAACAAAGGGGCCGTTTACACAGCGCGTATTTTGAGTGAAACAGCTCCTTTCTCTCTGCGGTTCTACTTATCATTTACACGAGACCAGTGGCCCCCCACTTTGAATCCAATGATTTCTGAACCCAGCTCTCACAGTAGAACTTTTTCGCTGACCCCCTGTTGATATCATAAACATCTCCCACTGAGCTTTTGTTTGAATACATGCGCGCAGCACGCATGCGCGGACAGCCGACATTTCTAAAGGCCACGGCAGAGCTCTGTGTTCGGCCGAACGGCGCTCTACGCGCGCGTTCTGTGCGCACGCGTTCACTAGCACAGCTCTGCGTTCGTTCTCGCGTTAATTCTCGTGTTTTCGCTCCAAATTCTTGACGTCATTTGAGCAGCCACAGCGCAAAGCGTTCGCTGATTGGTCATTTGCTGACACGCCTACTGAATTGATTGACAGGTCGGGGGGAGAAAGAAAAAGGTGAGCCGGCAGCTTAACACAGCTTCAGCGCAGCGGTTTTCTGTATTTATATCTTATTAAAAAGTTCTAAAAAAAACAGGGAGCGCTGGTCCTGCAGCCCACAGCCCACCAGGAAATCTGCAGAAACTCACGCAGCCAAGTAGGACTCTAGTTTAATTCGCTCTTGACAAATTCATTCATTTCCTCATTTCATTCATGGAGTCAGCGGAGGAGGATGCGATCACTTGACTTTTGGCAAAAAACAACAGAAAAGGCCAGATCAGGGATGAAGAAGAGGAATTTAATACATTTGTGTCACATACAAAACAGTCCGGTGCCGGGCAGTTTATTGTGAGACGTACGCGGTTGTAAAATTTAAGCTTTGAGATCAGGGGCCTGACTGATTGCTGCACCTGGTGATGAGCGGCTGAGGTCTGAGGGGAGCTGTGCTGCATGTTTCATGGCAAGATATAGGTAAAACCAAACAATTTCGATTAAAATTCAGGTAAGCCAATATATTTAAATTATATTTAAATTAAAAACATAAAAATATAAAATGCTATTCGTATTAACTATTCGTGTTAACCTGTGCCTCTTGTTTAAAATAAACAAAACTGGACGAAGAGACCGTGAGGGATTTGGAGGAATATCTGGACGCGTGTTTTGACAGCTTCGTGATAGGTAAAACACAGGGAAACTCCACACCCACACCCGCACACACGTCAAAACGCATGCGCTCGGCGAGCTCACCTGGTTCTTCTACATCTCCTAAAAAGAGCTTTACGGAGGTGTTGGAGTCTATTGATAACAAGCTAACTAGCTTAGACGCGAGATTGGCTTTAATTGAGATTCTCCACAAGGAATTCTAGTCACTCAGAGAATCCTTATGCCGGGTACCCACCTAAATTGTCAGAACGCTCCTGCCGCCCCCTTTTGGCCGCTTGTCACGGTTACACTGGGAGACACTGAGACGCGTCTGATGACGCGCACTGGGGGGCGCACGTGACCCCCGTTCCTATTGGAGTGGGTTTTCTACGAGCCGAACTGCAGCTCCGACAGTCTTTGTTGAGATTAAAATGTTTTTTTTTATGTTTGGGGTGATCGTATGCTGGAGCGGACAGCAGCAACTGTTTAAAATGCCAATTTTCTTACCGGAGTCTGGTTCCAATTCATGGAGGCTCGATTGGGTAAGTTTAAAAAGTCCAAAAAAAGTCCTGTTGTCGTTGTGTAATCACATAGCAGAGGCTCTCCCGATTGTTTGCTGGACGCGTCGAGCAACGTCGAGCCGCAAAATATCAACTTTTTGATCCGACGTTGCTCAACGCGTAGGTTGCTTCGGACGTGCGCGGAAAGGAACTGCTGCGTGCCGCCGCGCCGCTTCAAACACTCAAAACGCGCCGCTTCACGGTACGCCGCGCCTCGACGCTTCTCCACATAGATTTTGCATGTAAACCGTCCGCTTCCGCCGCCCGACACGGGTCCAGTAGGGAACCGGCATTAGAGTTCAGCCAGGCTCAGGTGACGTCACTGGCTGAGGAGAACAGAGCGCTGAGAGGGGACGTGAAACAGCTGACAGAGGAAGTGACACGGATTTCCAGCGACAACAGGAAATTCAAAGAGTCTATTCTCGATCTACAAAGTCGAAGCATGAGGGATAATATTGTTTTTTCTGGGATACCGGAGCGTGTAGATGAGGACGCGGAAGTAACTATCCGTGACTTCATTCAACACGAGCTGAAACTCCCGAACGAAACGGTAAGCTCTATCAAATTCCATCGTGTTCACCGGCTCGGATCTAAAAAAAATAGATAACAAGCGTCCCCGACCGATTGTCGCTAAGTTTGAACATTACAAGCAGAAAATACAGGTCATCAAACAAGGCAGAAAGTTACGAGGGAAAAACTACAGCGTAAATGATCAATTTCCTAAAGAAATCCTGGATCGGAGACGCGTTCTGCTTCCAATAAGAAAAAAAATTATTTCTGAAGGAAAGAGAGCGACAGTGTCTGTTGACAGGCTTTATGTAAAAAACACTGTAAACATTGTAAAAACACTACAGAAATCTAAAGAAACCGGAGGATTAGAACTTCCAAACTTTTATCACACTATTTAGCAAATAGGTTAGAATATATTTCAAAGTGGCTAAATCCAAATGCACTAGATGTTACTTGGTTAGACATAGAGTCAAAAGTCAAAGTCAAAGTCAACTTTATTGTCAGAACTGCAATATGTACAGGACATACACAGGACCGAAATTGCGTTTCTCTCAGTCCCTCGGTGCAACAGTAACCATCTAAACACTAAACACTAAAACATTTAATAAACATAAGCATAAAATAGTAAAAGTGTAACACTGTCCTGAGTTTTTTCATAATAGTATAAAAGTATGAAAATTTACACCAACACTGAAACACCAAACACCCCTGAAACACCAAACACCCAATGAACATAAGCATAAAATGAAATAATAAAAGTGTAATACTGTCCTGAGTTTTTGCATAGTAGTATAAAAAGTATAAAAAGTATATCTATAAAATAAACTGAAGGTTCTAGCATTGACATTTGCAAAGAGTGGCACAGCAGCATATAAGTTAATGTACACAGTATATGTATGAGGTAGTTGATGTTGGTATAGAGGCAAAGTGGCATATGCAGTGAGGCACATAAGGCACATTTGGCATCCTTAGATAAGGCTAGTCAGAGAATGCTGTATATGTATCTGCAGTAGTGTAGATAAAAGTAGTGTAAATGTAAACAGTAGTAATAAATGTAAAGCAGTAGTAATAAATGTAAACCGTATTAATAAATGTAAACAGTGAATGTAAACAGTAGTATGACTATAGGCAGTAATGTAATACAAACATTAGTGCAAATATGAGAAGTAGTGCAAACTGAATGAGTACATGACCGAGAGTTTAGTGAATAACCCGTTTGATGACACAGGGTCCAGTGTTAAAAACTTTGTGTTGAGTGGTAATGTGTGAGAAAGTTTTTTGTGTTAAGGCAGTTCAAATGGGAGGGGAGGCAGAGCAGGCAGAGTGTTTAGCATTCTGACTGCCTGATGAACAGAGCTGTCTCTCAGTCTGCTGGTTCGAGCCTGGAGACTCCTCAGTCTCCTCCCTGATGGCAGCAGTCTAAAGCGGCTGTGTAGTGGGTGTGTGGGATCACCTGCCATGCAGTGGGCTTTCCGAGTGAGGCGTTTGCTGTGTAAGTCCTGCAGTGAGGGCAAGGAGGTGCCGACGATCTTCTCAGCTGCTTTCACGATGCGCTGGAGGCTCTTGCGGCATGATGCAGTGCATGCACCAAACCACACCGTGATGCAGCTGGTCAGGACACTTTCTATGGCACCCCTGTAGAAGGTGCACATGATGGGGGTTGAAGCTCCAGCCCTTTTCAGCTTGCGGAGAAAGTAGAGGCGCTGGTGAGCCTTCTTGGCCAGTGCTGCAGTGTTCCTGCTCCAGGACAGGTCCTTTGAGACGTGCACTCCCAGGAACTTGGTGCTGTCCACTCTCTCCACTGCGGTGCTGTTGATGGTCAGAGGGGCATGTTGTGCATCCCTCTTCCTGAAGTCCACGACAATCTCCTTTGTCTTCTCCACGTTGAGAGTGAGATTGTTGTGTCCGCACCACAAGGCCAGGCGGCTCACCTCGTTCCTGTAGTCCGTCTCATCGTTGTTGCTGATGAGACCTACCACTGTTGTGTCATCCGCAAACTTGATGAAGTGGTTGGAGCTGTACGATGGTGTGCAGTCGTGTGTTAGCAGGGTGAATAGAAGGGGGCTCAGCACACATCCTTGTGGGGCCCCTGTGTTCAATGTGATGGTGCTAGATGTGTTACTCCCGATCCGTACTGTCTGTGGTCTCCCGGTCAGGAAGTCTAGCAGCCAGTTACACATTGAGGTGTTCAGCCCCAGACTGTCCAGTTTATGGATGAGCTGTTGGGGGATGATGGTGTTGAATGCCGAGCTGAAGTCGATGAACAGCATTCTAACATAAGAGTCCTTCGTGTCCAGATGTGTGAGAGCTGTGTGGAGGGCGAACTTTATGTAATAATATTAGGGTTTCAGGTCTGCCATTTATTAGTATCAATATAAAAAAACATGTCTGCTTTAAAAGTATCAGTATTAGCTCATCTCTGACAGCATGCTGGAAGTATCTGAAAATGACAAAGTCTTCACTACTCCCATGCAGACAAACACCCATCTGGAACAATCCTGACATACAGAAAGAAAATAATATGTTAAATTTCTCAGGTTGGAGACTTAAGGGAATTGAACGTCTGGAACACATATTTGATGGTGTAGACTTTATTTCATTTAATGAATTAATAATACAATATGGCATTGACAATAAATACTTCTTAGAATATCAACAAATTAAGTCTATTGTAAAAAAGAAATTTAAGCTTAATAGAGAATTGTTAGAGACACCAATATGCGTGTCAGAATTCATTAATCTTAAACAACCCAAATTGTTATCTAAAATATACAAGAAATTGTCTAGAATCGATGACTCCATAACACTTCCTGTTGCAAAATGGGAGACAGATTTATCAGTCAACTTTGACCAAAACACCTGGTCTCAAATATGTTTAAAAACATTTAAAATGACTAGAATATCTAATTTACAGTTAATACAGTATAAAGTTCTCTATAGAGTACACTATACAGGTCAGCGAATGTTTAAGATGGGATTTACATCATCCAACAATTGCTCACAGTGCACAAGTAATATACCTGATGATTATATTCACGCACTCTGGTTCTGTCCACCCGTCCAGAGGTTCTGGGTAAAGGTATGTGAAGACTTGTCTAAATGTTTGAAATGTAATATCCCACTCTCTCCATCTGTTTGCTTATTGGGTATCTTTGAAGATGTTATACTAGAAAAAAATACATCCTGTATGCTTTTCACTGCCTTATGCATCGCAAAGAAAACCATACTCCTAAATTGGAAAAATAAAAATAATCTTAGCATTAATCAGTATAAAAATCTTCTGTTAGATCATATTAGTCTTGAAACAGCATCTGCCGACACATCGGATCAATCTATTTGGCATTCTTTGATCGGCTCCGTTACGTAGTGAGGGTGGGGGGTCTGGGATCTGGCCTTGTGGGGCATTGGGGCTGGTGTGGGGGAGGTTGGGGCATGGGCGCCGGGGGTTGGGGCTGCTTGGGCGGGGAGGACCCTGCCTTCAACCTGGGGAAGACCGGGGGGTTCTGGGGGATGTCTGCTGGGGGCGGCATGCAGGTCCTCGGGTGGTCGGTGGCGGCGGTCATGGGCCGCCGGTCAGTGACCCAGCTGTGCTGGGGTAGTTTCGGGGTGGGCGCCGGGAGCTTGGGATTCTGGGGGCGTGTCATCCCCAGGCTTGGGCCTGGTGGGGGTCGGGGGCTTGGGCTCTGGCGGGCTATGGGCTGGCTCACACTCTGGTGCCCGGCCCTGGCCGGGGGCTCTCGGCTCGCTGGTGGGCTGGGGGTTCATGTGCTAGGGGGTTGGGTGTCTGAGAGCGTGACTGATGGCCAATGGGAGGGGACAGGTCAACCCAGCCTGGGTGTCTAGTGTGTTATGTGTTCTGAAAGTTGTTAGTACGAAGGGTGGGTATAGTATTTCTTCTGGGGTGGGGACTAAGTGGATGTCCTTGATGGTGGTCTGGGACTATGCATGACCGGTGTGCGGGCCCTGGTTGGGGCCCGCTCTCGGTGCTTCCTGGCTCTGTCGGCGGTTGGGTGGGCGCTCTTGGCCGTGTCGTCCATGTGGGATTTTGTTTCCTCCTGGGTGGCGGGCTGACTGCGGTTCGTAGTGATCTGGGCGGCCTCTGGTGGATGTGGGCTGTTGGTTGTGCTGTTGGCGGCCCTTGGGGCCGTGTCCCTCTCTGGTCTTTGGTTCAATGGCCTGGCGGCCGGAGAGGTGTTTTCTTTGCCTCGCTCCTGGGGTGGACCTTGGCGAACTGGGGGGGGGGTATCTAGGGTCAGCGGGGGAGCTGACTCGCTGCGGGAGCATTGTTCCTGCAGATATTTTCTCCCCATCCCTCACCACAATGGACAGCCCTCTGCCAGACACTCTCTCCTCCAGGACCCACGTCTTCACTCTTTCCTCCAGATCTGGCCACCGGGCCTTGCACCCACGGTTAGCCCTCTTCGACCACTTCATGGCTGTGAGCGAGACCTCTGCCTTCCTCCAGTCACGGACGAGTTTTTCACTCACCCCGAAATGACGATCGGCTACATGGTTCCCGTGTTCTGCTGCATATTTAATAACCTGCAGCTTGAAATCTGCAACATAGGATTTCCTTTTAGGCGGCATTTTCTCTCTTTGTTCTCACTGTTGTTCGCTGTTGTTGTTGTCTCTCTGCTCTCCTACTCAAAACTCACGTATTTGGTGCGGGGTGATGGGATTTTGGCGACTGAATACACAAATAATGGGAAACGCCTACAGGTACGTCGGCAGCCGTCAACAGCCTAGAGGGCCCTTTAGCGCCCATAGCGGCAGAAAGTGGTACTGCCTGCTCTTCTTTGTGTATTTTTTTTTTGGGAAATCCATAAAGACAGGGAGTGGCCTCCCCCGGGTACAATCTATAATACAATGATCGATTGATTATTTTCTCCTTTTCCAGTTTTTGCAGATAATCTGTGACTTTCTTTTTAAAGGTGTTAGTTGGGTCCCTCTTCAGGGGCTCGTAGGTAGGACCCAACTAACACTTTTAAAAAGAAAGTCACAGATTATCTGCAAAAACTGGAAAAGGAGAAAACAATCAATTAGGAGTGTAACGAGATCTCGTTGTACGAGATCTCGCGATATTAAACTCCCGCGATATCTCTCGTTGAGAGGTAACGTTGTCTCGCGAGTCGCTAATGCTAGCAGCCCCTAGCAAGTCAGCGTCACGGACAGCATGGCTTCGCCGGATGAAGTTGCTATAGAAGACGCCCCAACTACTGATGGAGGGTCCCGGTGCCGCAGACGCCTCTACATTGATGGAGGGTCCCGGCGCTGCCGACGCTGCCCCGGATGTAAAGACACACTTGTGTAAACACCGGTGTGACCGGTGTTGCCAGATAGAGTCCCACCCACCCAAAGCACTCTTTACCCGCAAAAGTCAGAAGGAAAATCGCGGTGAACCGCCCAATCTGGCAACACTGGTGAGTGACGGCTGCAGATTCAGTGCTGATGCGGATATTTATGTTCAATTTTTGGAAAGTCCTGCGTGAATATCTATTTTTTTAAACAAAGTTGAACGTTCTAAGGTCTAAGGAGATTCAATCAGTAAAATGAAGACATCAGTTGAGTTTGTAATACATGTTAAAACAGAATAAAAGCCTTTTTGCGGCATAAAACCGATCTTTGAAGTTTTCTTGAACTAATATTAAAATCTCGTCTCGTTCTCGCGAACTCTGTAATTTGTCTCGTCTCGAGAGTTTTGTGTATCGTTACACCCCTACAATCAATTGATCATTGTATTATAGATTGTACCCGGGGGAGGCCACTCTCTATCTTTATGGACCTCCAAAAATACACAAAGAAGATACACCTCTCAGACCCATCGTCAGCAGCATGAACTCTGTGACATACAATGTTGCTAAACATCTGGCTGGTATTTTAGCTCCTCTGGTTGGAAACGCACCTCATCATATAAAGAACTCCATTGACTTTGCCAACAAAGTTCAACATTTGAAGCTGACCCCGGGAGAAACTCTTGTTTCGTATGATGTGACTTCTCTTTTCACGTGCATACCCATTTCTGAAGCAGTAGAAACCGTCAAAAAACGACTTCTACAAGACAAGGATTTGGACAAAAGGACCAACTTCACCCCAGATCATATCTGCACCCTGTTGGATCTCTGCCTCTCCACCACCTATTTCAAGTTCAATGACTGTTTTTACAGACAGAAGCATGGCTGTGCCATGGGATCTCCAGTGTCACCCATTGTTGCCAACCTCTACATGGAGGAAGTGGAACAGAGAGCCCTAAACTCCTATGAGGGAACAACTCCAATCCATTGGTTCTGATATGTGGACAATACCTGGGTCAAAATCCAAGCCAAGGAGGTGGAAGCTTTCACCAGACACATTAACTCGGTCGATAACAACATCAAGTTCACCAGAGAGGATGCTAACGACAACAAGCTGCCTTTTTTGGACTGTTTGGTTCACTTGGAGGGAGAGGACAGTCTTAACATTGAAGTTTACAGAAAACCAACCCACACAGACCAGTATCTTCTGTTTGACTCTCACCATCCACTGGAACACAAACTTTCTGTCATCAGAACTTTACAGCATCGGGCGGAACGCATCCCCACGAAGACAGAAGAGAAGAAAAAGGAACAGAAACACATTGAAAAATCTCTCCAAACATGTGGATACCCTAACTGGGCTTTTGTCAAGTCAGCGAGGACATCGACAAAACACACTAATGAACAGAAAAAGGTGAACAGACGTAAAAACATTGTCATCCCTTATGTTGCTGGAGTTTCAGAGAATTTCAGAAGGATTTTCAACAAACACAACATCCCAGTACATTTCAAACCCAGCAGGACTCTCAGACAGAGGCTGGTCCATCCTAAGGACAAAACCCCCACACACAAACAGAGTGGTGTAGTGTATGCAGTCCAGTGCAACGAAGACTGTCCAGACCTCTACATTGGAGAAACTAAACAGCCTATTCACAGAAGAATGTCCCAGCACAGGAGAGCCTCTGGACAAAACTCAGCTGTTCACCTGCACCTCACGGACAAGGGACACTCTTTTGAGGACCAGAATGTGCACATTTTTGACCGAGAGCACAGATGGTTTGAGAGGGGTGTGAAGGAAGCAGTTTATGTAAAACGAGAGAAACCATCGTTAAACAGAGGAGGAGGTCTAAGATTTCAACTTTCTAAAACTTATGGTGCGGCCTTGCAGCTGATTCCCAGACGTTTCTCACCTGATGAGAACAGAAGAGCTTCGTTTGTGAATTAGACTAACAAGACTTTGACAGGTCCCTGCTATCAATGTGTGAGGTGTGATTTGTCAATTTAAATACAGTAGGATGTGTGTGTGTGTTTCCTGTAAGGTCTGCTTTCACACACTGAACTTTGAATGGGTCACAGGCACGTGTTATCCCAAGTATGTGTGTGTGTTAGCTTCCAATTTACATATGTTGGTGCGTGTCAGTGGATCAGCCTGTATAACTTCTCTCGCTCTCACAGTTTCCTCATTGAATTGATAAAGCTCCCCGGTTGGGAAGCGAAACGTCTTCTGTTACAAATAAAGTCCAGTTGTTCTGTATTGAACGCCTTTTTTGATTTATCATGTCCTGGACGACTGAGAATCTTCACCAGCATACAGGAAAAAAGGCATTTGTGTTGAAGCATTGGCAATAAAGATTGGGTTGCTTAGCACAATACAAACTTCTGGGAGTGAGAGAAGCTTTAGAGTGTTAAAAAATAAAACTATTATCTAGCATTTATAAAACATTTGAACAACTTCCTACCTTTTTTTGTCTTGACAGTGTCATTAGCTGGTTCACGAATTTGTGGACTCCCTGAGTACTTTTCTGCAAAGACAGCATTAAACACATTAATGACAGTGGACAGAAATAAGCAATGCATTCTGTTAAAAATCACTAACTGAATGCACAGAGACAATATGCAGCCTCCCTAGAGGAGTTCCGGATGAGATTTGAGCTCAGGATATTACTGTGAGGCGACAGTCCTTTTCAACCCAGGCTTATCACATTGCGTGGCTGTGGATGAGTTGTTAGAGCAGTTGTCCTCTAATGCAAGAGTTGGGGGTTTGATTCCAGCAGCAGCTACATGCCGAAGCGTCCATGGGCAAGACACTGAACCCCTCATTGGCTCCAGTGTGTGTCCCATTGGTGTATGAATGTGATAAAGACTGATTATTCTTTGTAGAGAGGGGCGGAGCTGTCAACTGACCACTACCTGGTGGTGAGTTGGCTCCGATGGTGGGGGAGGATGCCGGTCAGACCTGGCAGACCCAAACGTATTGTGAGGGTCTGCTGGGAACGTCTGGCAGAGTCTCCCGTAAGACGGAGCTTTAACTCCCACCTCCGGGAGAGCTTTGAACACGTTCCGAGGGAGGCGGGGGACATTGAGCCCGAGTGGGCCATGTTCCGCGCCTCTATTGTCGAGGCAGCTTATCAGAGTTGTGGCCGCAAGGTTGTTGGTGCCTGTCGTGGTGGCAATCCTCGAACCCGGTGGTGGACGCCAGCGGTGAGGGATGCTGTCAAGCTGAAGAAGGAGTCCTATTGGGCCTTTTTGGCCTGTGGGACCCCGGAAGCAGCAGATAGGTACCGGCAGTCCAAGCGGCATGCGGCTCGGGTGGTTGCTGAGGCAAAAACTCGGGCGTGGGAGGAGTTCGGAGAGGCCATGGAGAATGACTTCCGTACGGCTTCGAGGCGATTCTGGTCCACCATCCGGCGTCTCAGGGGGGGAAAGCGGTACGCGACCAACACCATTTATGGTGGGGATGGCGTGCTGTTGACCTCAACTCGGGATGTTGTGAGTCGGTGGGCGGAATACTTCGAAGACCTCCTCAATCCTACTGGCACGTCTTCCACTGAGGAAGCGGAGCCTGGGGACTTTGGGTCGGGCTCTCCAATCTCTGGTGCTGAGGTCGCCGAGGTGGTTAAAAAGCTCCGCGGTGGCAGGGCTCCGGGGGTGGATGAGATTCGTCCTGAGTTCCTTAGGGCTCTGGATGTTGTGGGGTTGTGTTGGCTTACGCGACTCTGCAATATCGCGTGGACATTGGGGGCAGTTCCCTTGGATTGGCAGACTGGGGTGGTGGTTCCCCTATTCAAAAAGGGGGACCGTAGGGTGTGTTCCAACTATAGGGGGATCACACTCTTAAGCCTCCCTGGTAAGGTCTATTCAGGGGTTCTGGAG
>JBBPBX010079992.1:0-16268 GCA_038048925.1 Garcialebias charrua
TATATGGTCGCACCGGAATATAGGTCGCAGTGTCCAATTATTGCCAAAAAATTGGAAAAATCCATAAATTGGTCGCACCGGAATATAGGTCGCACCTACGTCACCGCCGACGTAACGCGTCATCCACCGCTGACGCGCCGCGTGACCGCTGAGACAACCCGACAATATGGACCGAGTGTTTAGCTATGCTGCTAATGTCTGCCAGAAGCTAACAGAAGCTAAACACGAGACGAGTCCGTCTCTGAAAACACGAATAAAAAATCGAATCTCATCTCAAATGTTTTATCGAGACCATAGTAACGTACATTAAAGCTCCTATAATTACACTCTGTAAGCAGAAAAAATATACACCGAGTGGTTTTGAAGCTATTTATGACATTAACAGAAGTACAGGGTAACACCGATAAAAAACTAATGCTAACACGAGACAGTCCACTTCTAGCCTGGCCCTCGCCTTCCTGCACAGCTCCGCTCAATTCTCATTTCCCTTCACTGCACAGTCTGGGACTTCTCTCATTAACAACCATTTCTCCGGTAGATTTTTGTTCGGACCAATCAGAGAACAGAAGGGACGGAGTTTTGGACCCTAACCCACGCCCCCACCTGTCCCAGCGCGCAGAGCCCTATAAAAGGGCTCTGCCAGCGCGCAGTCAGCGAGCACCGGCATGTTCTCATTCAAAGCGATGCAAAGCGATGCAGAACTGTTTTATATGTGACACAAATTTATTAATTTCCCCTTCTTAATCCCTTATCTGGAGTTTTCTTTTGTTTTTTGGGCCAAAAGTCAAGTGATCGCTCGCGCCCTCCTCCTTCTCTCCCTCCGCTGAAATGAACAAGGAAATGGCTGTCACGAGAATTAAACTCGGGTTTTACGTTGCTGACCGAGTCCCATCAGATGTTCTGGTCTTCTGGTGAGCTGGACCAGCGATCCATGGTTTTATTGTATTTTATTAAAACGTTTTATTAACATATAAACACAGAATTTCCAGCGCGGCAGCCGGCAGCAAGAGAAAAGCTGCAGGAGGCGGAGCAGTTGTCAAGTTCACCAGAGCACGGGGAGCAGCCATATATGGCTCTGAGGGGAGGGAGCAGAATGCTTTCCCTGTTCAAAATATCCAATGGTTTTGTTCCTCAGCAGAGCCCACGCCTCCAGCAAGAATCGTTTTAAAATGGAGAGGTCCCAGACCCTAGTCTGAAGCGAAGTGAAGGACAGGGTGTGGTTTTAACCAGGCTAGTCCACTTCTGACACTAATAAAAAATCGAATTTTAGGTCAAATGTTTTATCGAGACCATAGTAACGTACATTAAAGCTCCTATAATTACACTCTGTAAGCAGAAAAAATATACACCGAGTGGTTTTGAAGCTATTTATGACGTTAACAGAAGTAACACCGATAAAAAACTAATGCTAACACGAGACCAGTCTGCTTCTGACACGAATAAAAAATCGACATTAATGCCTTATAATTACACTCTGTAAGCAGAAAAAAATATACACCGATTGGTTTCGAAGCTATTTATAACATACCGTTAACAGATACAGTATACATCCACAAGCTAACAAGCTATGCTAATAAAAGATCATTTTTTTAATTTTTAATCTCAAACATCTAAAGGTACTCGTAAACGTCTACACTGTGATTACATCCTGTAAGTTTCAGAAAAATCCGCTGAGTGGTTCTTGACTTATCTTGCTAACAAACAGCAAACAAACAGAGCTAACAAAGCTACCGGTACATCCAGACCAGAGGAGCTTCTTCTTCTTCTTGGGTCAGTACCTTTGGAAGTGGTACTGCATTGCGCCCCTAGCGACCGAAAGTGGTACTGCACCATTTGCTGCCAAACTGAAAAGGCTCATAACGGAGTCAAAAATTGGTCTAAAAATATGGGGAAAAAAATCCATAAATAGGTTGCACCGGATTATAGGTCGCAGGCCTTTAAAAAAACATAAAAAGGTGCGACCTATAATCCGAAATTTACGGTAATTGTTTAGTGTTTAAATGGTTACTGTTGCACCGAGGGACTGAGAGAGAAATGCAATTTCAATCCTGTGTATGTCCTGTACATATTGCAGTTCTGACAATAAAGTTGACTTTGACTTTTGATCTGTATGGCTGTAAGAGTCGCAGTCAAACGAAGATGCAGATTGACCCCTTTTTGTCTTTGTAATTTCCAGAACAACCGGAGAGCTCTGAAGACGCTCCTCCTGGCGGCGATAGCCTCTTGGACTGGCTAAACACGGTGCGCCGCACCGGCAACACGACCAGAACCGGTCATCGTGGAAACCAGTCATGGCGGGCCGTCAGCCAGACCAACCCAAACAGTGGCGATTTTCGCTTCAGTTTGGAGATAAGCGTGAACCGTAATCTGGCTGAACAGCAAGCAGCTGCTGAAGGGGAGCAGGAGCCCCCCGAGCAGCCCCCCGAGCAACCCTCCGAGCAGTCCCCCGAGCAGTCCCCCGAGCAGTCCCCCGAGCAGTCTCCCGAGGCTCCTCCTGAGGTTCCTCCAGAAGATGTTGCAAATCCTGAGGCACCAGTTCCTATGGAGACAGAGTTAGTGGAAGAACAGGTTGTAGAAGAACTTGCTGTCATTGTGGAGCCAGAGCCTGAACCAGAACTTCAACAAGAACCTGAACCAGAACCTGAACTTGAACAAGAACCTGAACCAGAACTTGAACAAGAACCTGAACCAGAACTTGAACAAGAACCTGAACCAGAACTTGAACAAGAACCTGAACCAGAACCTGAACCAGAACCTGAGCCTGAACCTGAACCAGAACCTGAACTAGAAGAGGCTGTTTTGCCAGAGGTTGAGCGGGAACCTCCCAGCCCAGCTGCAGCTCCACCAGAACAAGCTCCACCTTGTTCTTCTCCACGTAGAGGACAAAGAAGAGCCCGCAGCCGTAGCCCAGAACCCCGCAGGACTCGGGCCAGGTTAGCCAGAAGTCGCTCTCCACTCAGTCTGGATCAGCTTGATGGTCTACCTACTCCACGACATCCATACACCTCTATAAGCCCCAGTTCTTCCACAGACGCCCCCTCTGTTCCTCCAGTAGAGGGCAGTTCTCGGACTCGACAACATATACTTTCAAGGCAAAATCTGGTTGACGGTGATTTTGGTCCGCCCCCCAGGGCTGAGGCCGAACCGGTACCAGAGGGCCAGCCCGTTGGATCTCAGGAAAGTGAGTCTACTGGGGTTGAAGGAGGTGCAGCGGGACGACGTCCCCCAACCATAATGCTGGATCTCCAGGTGCGTCGCGTGCGGCCAGGTGAATATCGCCAAAGGGACAGCATCGCCAGCCGGACCCGGTCGCGCTCCCAGAACTCCAACAACACGTTTCTTTACGAGAGCGAGCGCGGTGGGTTTCGCAGGACCTTCTCGCGCTCCGAGCGTGCCGGTGTGAGGACCTACGTCAGCACGATTCGAATCCCCATTCGAAGAATTTCCGACGCAGGGTTGGGAGAAGCGACCTCCATGGCTCTGCAGTCGATGATCAGGCAGATCATGACGGGCTTCGGTGAACTGGGCTACCTCATGGATTCAGACTCGGATTCTACAGATTCAAACCGTGGAACCAGCACGCCTGCAGACATGGAAACCCTCAACAACCCAGAGGCAAATAACGTCGACGCCCCTGCTGCCGATGTCGACGAACAACCGGTGGCTGCCGGAGTCAGGGGGAGGACAGTTGAGACCGATGCGGACGAGGGCGTCGCCACTGGGCCTCAGGGTTCTGGTGGCAGGGCTCGACCCAGACCCCCCATCAACCTAGAGGAGCCCAGCTCGTTGCCCTTCCTCCGACTCGCTCACTTCTTCCTGTTGAACGACGACGACGACGACCAGCCTCAGGGGCTGACCAAAGAACAGATCGACAACCTCTCCATGCGCAGCTTCGGGGAGACCGACGCTCTGAAGACGTGCAGCGTCTGCATAACGGAGTACGCCGAGGGCAACAAACTGCGCAAGCTCCCCTGTTCCCACGAATACCACGTGCACTGCATCGACCGCTGGCTGTCCGAGAACTCCACGTGTCCCATCTGCCGCAGAGCTGTCCTGGTGGCAGCCAACCGAGAGAGCGTCATATGAATTTTAAAAAGACGACAAGGCCCCTCCCACCCTCAGACCAAGAAATAAACTCAAATTAAATGTTTTGAACAGATGTTTCCACAGCTGGTTTTGTTTTTACATTAACGATCGTCACATTACAGGTTTAATACGGGGTACTTCATGTTTTGACATCAAGACACGTTCTCTCTAGTTAGATCTTTACTGCCGCTCTAGATCTTGTACAAGCAGATCATGCTGTCGCTCTTATTGATCGATGCTGCACACCTTCCAGGTAGTTCAGAGATCTGTTTTTGTCTTAAACCCTAAGTAGCACCTGCAGTACGTTTTAAGTTGGACTTAGAGGCACAGTTTTTAGGAACGCAATTCAAAGTATTAGCTGTAAATACGCTTGTACAAAAATAATTGCAACTCTTTCTTTGTATCAGTCAATTGGTTTTGGATTGTAAACGACCTCTCATGCAGATCGGGCTCATCTTGGCTGCAGTTCCTTTAAATGGGTTACAAATGAGTGGTATCTGTGTGCATAGCGGAGTTACGTAGACTTTGATGTCCAAAGGTCATTGCACAAAATTTAGTTCGCACTTCTGATTTTTCTAATATTCACATAAAACATCCCTCTATTACAGCGTGCCAATGTATCAGTAAAAGTCAATATGTGCATCAAATTCTTGAGGAGAAAGTGTGTTGTATTGGCATAAGCTAAACAAAATGAGTTTTTCAACTTTTGGAAGTCTAGTGTTTTTTTTTGTTTTGTTTTTTTACATTAAAAATGATGCAAGAATACAGTAATATCAGGATTGCAGAAGTGTACATATTGATAATAAATGTTGGACTGTTATACAATTTTGATTATTTTCATTTTAAGTATTGGATCAAAAAGCCTGATATTTAGAACTTTTAATTCTCGATAATGATAATAATCCTACAGTCATTGTTCATTTTAGCCAGCTGTTAGTTGCTGGCTAGATATATGAAATGACTAGAAATTGGCTTTAATGGAAAAAAACAAACAGCTAAACTCGTATATCAAAACGAAGGTCCATCTAAATTGTGCAAGTTTCCTATGAACTAGTTAAACTGTTTTTAGTTTAGACTCAGACATGATGTTTGGATCAGTTCATTCTGTAAAGATCAGTGGAACCACATCGACTGCTTTATGAGCAAATACTTCTCAAACGGATGTGCTTCATGTGCAAAAGTTCCAAGTATTGGAATACAAAACGTGATATAAGTGTATATCATTAAAATGTTCATGGTGGAAACCTAAATGAAGTCGATTACCCTTTTCAGTATGTGTTGGAAGTTCAATTTCTTTCGGAAGTCATGAAGGTTTTAAATGCTAACGAACAGGAACGCTGGCTAAAGGTAGAAAAGGGCATCGCAATGAATGCCATCCTGTCATGTTTCACACTTGTTTCACTGTTTAATGTCTTAACTATTACTTTTTTGTTTGTTTGTGGGACTTAAACATTTGAATGCAAAGACGTTATTAATGACCATAAACATGTAAATGAATTGTGTGTTTTTCGCTGAGGTCGAGCTTCGGTTTGGCCTTGTTCTGTGACCCACCCAGTGCAGGATGTTAGCTGGGTGTTAAATGAAACTAACCGCTGAATTAAACAAGTTGTTATGCTATGTGATGCCTTCATCACAGATATTTTCTGTATTTGTGCTTTTTTAACCGAGGCATGTGTTTGATTACATCATGGGTTCATAATGCCTTTGTTTGAAACTTTTCTTATGGTTTTTAATGCGTTTTATTATAAAAACCTATATTAAGTGTTCCGATACAAGCTAGATCATAGTTGTGCTCTATATCACACATTACGAGCAGCACGGTGGATTGGTGGTTAGCACTGATTCTGCACAGACGACCTCGGGCCTTTCTGTGGAGTTTGCATGTGTTTGTGGGTTTTCCCATGCTCAGGCACTCATCATGCATCTTCAGACCCAGGCCTGTGACCTCGGTGGGATTTGACTGGTTAAATAAATGGTAAAGCACACAAAGCTCTACGAAGGTTCTCACATACACTTTAAAGAAATCAATTTATTGTCTGCAGTAAAAACGCGTGATATTAAAATAAGCTGATGTAAAGTATAACTTATTTTGTGTTGAAAAAGGGTCGTATACAATGAACTTCTAGATCCGAGGGGGGGCAACATGTTTTCCCCATAGGGCCACATCAAGATGCTTAAAGTAATTAAAGGGCTGCATAGAGAACTGGAAAATAAATGTTCTTTTTAACATAATTTAGAAGACCTTTTTCTTATTGTAGCATAGTTAGCATGCTTTATAAAACAAGTCTTTCCAAAATCCTCTAGGGACTTGAGACACTAAACTGGATAATACAAAACTATTATAGATTCTTATAATATATAAAGGTTATACTTTATATATTATACAAGTTATCTTAATGCGTAATACATGTTAGTGTAACTGTGCTAAAACTTGTAGTTTTTTATTTCTAAGCCTTTGAGGTTTAGTCTATAGTTTTGGAAATAGTGACTTTTAAATGTTTTTTATTTTTTAAAGATTTACGTAAGATGCTTAAATTTCTTTAAGTCTCATTGATGCTGCTTTTTAAAATCAATATTTAAAACGTTATTTTTATTTTGAGCTAAGGATTTTGGATAGAGATTGTCCAAGGGCCACTTTTGGCCACTTTTGCCCACTGTTCTAGATAAAGTGGTGTGTTTGTGGTCCTTCCTGAATTTTTCACATAACCTTTATTTATACGTACAGGTTAATCCCATTGAGCCACTGGGACTCATTTACAAGAGAGACCTGACTTTAACAAAGAATGGTGACAACAGTAGACAATCATAAAAGGATGCATACAAATTGAGAATAAGTGAAAATAAAATGGTATTTAAAAAATGTAAGAAAAAAAACAGCTAGGTTGTAGAATTATTTATAGTTAGTAAAATCAGTGACGTATCCTGGAGAAAAAGAATCTTGAATAATTTTACATGTTTTTTTTTTTTTCATTTATATATAAAAAGGCAATGACATGACACCGGTAATCGTATTCGTATTCATTCCAAAGTCTAAAATTATTATTTTGTACAAAAAAGTACCGACAGACCGCGAACGCACCATACCGATTATTCAAGGATGGCGCTCCGGACTGCCTGTAGTCGTTTGTCGCGTTTTCAGAAAACTTGTTTTAAGGTAAACCACTCAAATGTCCTTTTAACTAGTATTTACGCTTTTTTTTTTTATAACTGTAACATCTCGAAATGTAAAGTATGCGTGACTTCCGTGTCCTCGCCACGATGTTTGAAAGCTGACAAAAGATGGTCAAAGTGGCCCAGTTTACTGCTGCGGGCCGGAAGTAGGTGCTTTATCTCCGCAAATCTTCATGTTGCTAATTACAACACTCGTATTTACGTTAAAATCAATGACATATTTACGTCACTGGTTAAAATTATATGACTCATATCAAGGATGTTGTAGCGCGGTTTCACCACTGGGCGGCGCTGTTTCACCGTGTAATTAATTCATTCTGCATCTTGCAGGGTTTTGTCTTTCAGCCCAGGCTGGGGCTCAGGTCTGAAGCAGCCTGTCCAGTTGAAGTGAGCCATCTCGATCATCTGGTGCTGACGGTCAAAAGTGTCCCTGACACAATCAACTTTTACACCTCAGTGCTTGGTATGGAAGTTGTTTCTTTTAGGGTAAGTGTCAACACGTTCAAGCTCATTACAAAGTAAGATTAATGCTAATATTGGTTTATAACCATTAAGAAATTACCAGTAATTTAAGTGCTTTATTTCAGTGCTAATGAAGAGTTGTGTAAATAAAAGTTGACCACTAGATGGCAGGCTTTGATTGTCAACCACCTGGTAAAATATGGTGAGCCATTTCATTCAAAATTAAATAAATAAATAATGTTATTTAAAGATTATTAATAAATATTCCATTAAATAAATAAATTTCCCCATGAAATAAAACATTTAAATAGAAATTTTTAGTTCCCCCCCCAGATTTATTTTTTATTAATTTCAAGATTTATTTTTTATTAATTTCAAGTTTTATTTTTATTAATTTCAAGATGAATTAATTAAAGAGGCTTTACAAAATAAAAGTGTCACAAAATGAAACGCCGTTATTAAATAAATACATCTTGAAATAAATAAAATAAAATCTTGGGAATAAACTAAACATTTATATTTAAATGATTTATTTCATGGGAACAGTTATTTATTTAAATAATACATGTATTTATTCATAATTTTTAAATAACACTATTTATTTGATTTTAAATGAAATGGCTCTCTACAATCCAGCGTCTGCTGTATAAAAAATGTGTTTTGCTTTAATAGATTTCCTGTTTGCATTTTTCAGGGAAACCGTAAGGCTCTTAGTTTTGGTCAGCAGAAGTTTAATCTGCACCAGCTGGGCCAAGAGTTTGAACCAAAAGCCAAGTATCCAACTGCAGGATCTGCAGATCTGTGCCTCATCACTAAAACCCACCTGTCTTCAGTGGCTGCTCACCTGAAGGTATTTGTCAGCAAAACTGTGTTCAGTTACTGATTTCACCTTGTCTTGACTTTTATAATTCAGAAAACAAGTCAGAGGTGAGTGAAGTGACAGTTGTCCTCTCCTCTGCAGGACTGTGGTGTTGAGATTGAAGAGGGCCCTGTAGAAAGGACCGGGGCCACGGGGCCCATCACCTCGCTGTACTTTAGAGATCCTGATCTCAACCTCATCGAAGTGTCCAACTACAGCCAGTCGACAGCAGATGATTCTTCTTGAAACTTATTTTCAAGCTTAAAAAAATACACCCTGCAGCACAAACTACTGCTTTCACTGTGAAAAACTAAAACCAAAATGACTGTAATTAAAATCATTTGAGGCAGATAACATCATCCGGTGTTGGAGTTCTGCTCCGTTTTTGTCTGTTTTATTTAGAAATGTGCAGAGAGACTAATCTGTTTTCAGAAACATTCATTTTCAGGATGAAAATAAAGTGCCTTTACATGTACTAACTGATTTAAAATGAATGTCATTACCACCTTTCATTATGCTGTCATATGACGAGCAAATAAAAACGTTGATCCTCGCTCCTTTGACTGTGCTGTGTCAAGACAGATCAGACGGTTGGCAAATAAATAATCATAATGCAGCAACAGCATGAAGCACTTTTATTTTTCTGTAGTAATAACACAAAGGTAATGATTGGTGCTGTAGTGATGTGATCCTAAATAAGCCAGAATCAGACAAACACCATCAGGAGCTAAATACCACTTCTTTCTGCCAACAGACGGTCCAGCTTCTCATTGAATGTGCCATTAAAAGATAAAACGGTGAGATAGGCCCAAATTCTTGAAACCAAATTAAACAGTTTATTTAAATGCAGTATTTAATCTGTGAGACTTGGTGTTGCTATATATGTAAAGCTTACTTATTTAGTTCATTTATTTAATCTTTATTTAGGATCTGCATTAATACTTTTTGTGTGTGTGTGTGTGGGGGGGGTATTTTTATTGGAGGGCAAAACCTGAAAACGTACAGCAGCTGAACAGTCTGAATGTCACAATTTTAAGAAGTTTAAAACAAAGCAGCAAAGACCTGAAACAGGACTTGATAGACGCACCATCACTGATTGAACATAGCCCTTGGAGCATGGTGGAAGGTGTGTGATTTGTATCACCCTAAACACTCGTGAAGAGCATCAAAACAAAAAATATATACTGTATTCACACGGCATGTTGTCATTTTTAAAGCTCGCCTAACGATCAAATTTAAAATCGTTTCTTTAAAAAGCGTTCTGTTGTGTGTCTACACAAAACTGGTTTTAGTGGCTAATAATAATAATACTAAGGTATCATGACTTACTGAGCACAAATGTCTTTGCTGTAATGATGATGTTAATGTCATGTTTGTATAAGTACCGTATGTCCTTTATGTCAATGCCTGCTGACAATGTTGCAAACTAATTTCCCTACGGGGACAAATAAAACTATCTATCTATCTATCTATCTATCTATCTTGCAAACTAATTTCCCTAAAAATCTATCTATCTATCTATCTATCTATCTATCTATCTATCTATCTATCTATCTATCTATCTATCTATCTATCTATCTATCTATCTATCTATCTATCTATCTACCTACCTACCTACCTACCTACCTACCTACCTACCTACCTACCTACCTACCTACCTACCTACCTACCTACCTACCTACCTACCTACCTACCTACCTACCTACCTACCTATCTATCTATCTATCTATCTATCTATCTATCTATCTATCTATCATCTATCTAAAACAAACGAACATTCCTCTGCAATTGATCTGACCTGAAAATATGAGCAGAGAAGCAGCCAAAGTCTTTGGTTGTTTAGAAGCAAAACGTGGAGAAATAAGGAGTGTTTAAAACCTTTTGCACATAAGAGCTCAAGACTAGACCCACATTTTCAGTATTTATCATAAAATTTATGTTTCATACTACACATTTAATCAAGCACATTATGGTAAACAAATACACACAAATAGATGTCAGTGTAACGCAAGCATCCTCTAACTGAAAATAAAATGTGTAAAAGATGAAACTGCCTCTTTTCGCTGATAATATCTTCCTGAAATTTGTTTAAAGTATGGCCTCTAGTTTTATTTGCTTTATTTCTTTAAAATGTTTTAGCTTCTGCAACATTTTATTTGTCCAGTGTCTTGGAACCAAACAGGGAAATTGGAAATACACTCTGTCCATCTGTCCATCCGTCTTTCATCCGTTTGTGCATGATAACCAGAAATCAAAGCTCGAGTTTCTGACATCCTTTTATGTGTGGCTGCAGAAAAAAAGTTCCATTCAAAAATTGGGTTGCTAGGTCAAAATCCAAGATGGCCACCACTGGACCTGTCACAATAACAAATTTTGCTGGGCGATGCCTCAGAAATTATTGCGATAAACGATAATACTGTTTGAAATTTGACAGTAATTAGTAATTATTGTCAAATTTAAGAAGAAATGTTGATTAATTTTGTGTGTAGTACCATTTTTGACCACCGGATGGCAGTAAAAGATTGAACTGAAGGATGAATACTGAGGGAGCGAGCAGTATGTCTCTTTAAGAAAAATGGGAGGGAGGTCGCTTGACGTTACATGGGCTGTGTCTCAGTTCAGGGGCTGGGTCCTCATGAGTGCGCATTTGTCGGCAGCATACGTCATTGCCCCGCGCGGAGGACTGTCCCAATTTGAAGACTCCTCCTCATGCGGCCGAGGAATGCAGCCTACTTCCTGTCGAAATCTGAGGATGCATCCGAGTATCCTTTCTGGCGGAGGCTATCCCAGAATTCGTAGTGCCAGCAGAGATTTCGTGGGAATTTAGAGATGGCTGAGCTGGATAACTCACGGGAGGCATGACCGAAACAGATGTGATTAATGTTGAATAATAAGCACGAGCTACAGCTAGCTGTATGCTACCATTTATAGCAATACAACGGCACGTCAGAGCTTCTACTTACAATATTCGGATCAGCTGCCAGCCTTAAAAACAGGTATCTCCTGCGTCGACCAAAAAATTGTCGAAGCTGCTTCAATACGGACAGAGCTAAAAAAATAGAAACCACCGATTCTGGATCCATTTTGTTTTTCCCGCGAGCAGCAAACTAGGCGGAACTACGTGGGCACTGATGAAAACACGTTTGCCGCACGTAAGGCGGAAGTACGTAATCACGCAAACCTGAAAGCTAGACGTCCCATTTCAGCAGTTTCGTCCAGCCCACCCGGCCTTGTGAGTGCGTGGCCTACTCGGCCCAGCTAGGTTGGGTCCTCATGAGGACCCAGCCCCTGAATTGAGACACAACCATGGGCTGTCTCTCCTTCCTTGTTTTCGATTCTCAAAATGGCGGCTGCTCAGTGTAGTTTGAGCTCTTTAGCAGAGCATTTTCCACACAAAGCTTTTAATTAAATAAAAAACCCAGTAAACAAGTTCTTAGCTTCTTTTTGCAAAGAAAAACAACTTTTTATATGAAGGCACTGTTATGATCCAGCATGGTGTGGGAGGGGTGAGTCCAGTGGTGCAGATGGACACTCAAAGAGACACGAGTAGTAAAAAGTCAAAAATGCTTTAATAACAAAAACTCAAAAGCTCAACTGTGGCTGTAACACAAAAACTTCAACATGAGGAGTTGTACTCACAAAAACCAAGGAGCTGCAAAGACACGACACACCAGGGAGGAAGATGAATGACCCGACAAAGACATGCACACAAATGCAAACTTATATACACAGCCTAATTACCTAAATCATACACACCTGAGACGACAAACCAGAGAGACAAGAACACATGCAAGGAAGGTGATGGGCAAGGAAGGAGACGACCACCAGAGGGAGCCACACTCTTACAGTACCTCCCCCTCAAAGACGCCCCCAGGCGTCCCCAAGGAACACCCCCAACAACCAGGGTGGGCACGAAGGAAAACATAGGGACAGGGGAACAGGACAAGGGACAAAAAGCTAAACACAAAGCCAAACTTGCAAAAACCAGAACTAAACAAAGACTAAACCCAGAAAACAAGCGTCAAAACATCATCAAACGTAGAAACGTCATCGGACGTAGTGACGTCATCGACGTGGAGACCCTCCATTGAAGCGGAGGCGTCAGAGAAGCGAGGACCCTCCGCAACAGAGACGTCACCGGCGCGAGGACCCTCCGAAGACAGTAGAGGCGTCACCTGGCGCGGGAAACCCCCTGCAGACGCCAAGGCTCCAGCGGCGTGAGGGCCCTCCAAAGAAAGTAGAGGTGTCATCAGCGCGGGAACCCCTAGCAGACATCGAGGCATCAGCGGCGCGAGCACCCACGAAGTAGAGGCGTCACCGGCGTGGGGACCCTCCGAAGAAAGTAGAGGCGTCATTGGCGCGGGGACCCCCTGAAGGCGTAGAGGCGTCAGCGGCGCAGGACCTCTGCAGACGTAGAAACCTCAGCGGCACGCTCCGGGACCAGACGGCGAGGAAAAAACAGAACGGGCAGGTGAGAAAAATAAAGTCTGAACTGGGTGTGATCCTTGTACTGAATGAAACAGAGACTGCAGGAGGTTGAAAAACTACGGAGACTACGGCAGGCATGAGAGCGGCCGCAGGAACTGCAGCTGCAGGGACCACGTCTATGACGGCTGCTTCTTTCGAGCGGAAACCGTCATCTTCTGTCTCTGGAAGGTTCCGCCCGCTGGACTCACTGTTTAGGTCGGGTCATCATGTTACGATCCAGCGTGGTGTGAGTCCAGTGGTGCAGACGGACACTCAGAGACACGAGTAGTAAAAAGTCAAAAATGCTTTAATAACAAAAACTCAAAAGCTCAACTGTGGCTGTAACACAAAAACTTCAACATGAGGAGTTGTACTCACAAAAACCAAGGAGCTGCAAAGACACGACACACCAGGGAGGAAGATGAATGACCCGACAAAGACATGCACACAAATGCAAACTTATATACACAGCCTAATTACCTAAATCATACACACCTGAGACGACAAACCAGAGAGACAAGAACACATGCAAGGAAGGTGATGGGCAAGGAAGGAGACGACCACCAGAGGGAGCCACACTCTTACAGGCACGGGTTTCAACTGTGAATTTCAGAGCTTCGACAAGATAAAGTTTTTTCCTGAGGTCGGTATGTTAGCTTAGCTCATAGCTTAGCTTCTCAGCTTAGAAGATAGAAGAAAAGAAGAGAAGAAACAATAAAGCTGATAATTGAAAATAAGGTTGATAATTTTCACATACCATGCGCTTGATTTATTGTTATCGCGACGGGCCTAGCCACCACTATGCGTATATACAGCATGTAAACCTTGTGAGATGGATAACTTGAAAAATGAGCATCTTCCTTTTTGGTGTGTGGCAGTAGCCAGTGAGCTGTTTGTAGTTCTGTTTAAAACATGTCTCTCTTCAAAATGAGTCCTCGTGGCTCAGTGAGAATAACTACGGAAGGGTATTGTAACGTGATACGTATTACTACATGCATATTACGTTATTACTACATAATATCACGTTATTACTACATGCGTATTACGTTATTACTACATAATATCACGTTATTACTACATAATATCACGTTATTACTACATACGTATCACATTATTACTACATACGTATCACGTTATTACTACATACGTATCACGTTATTACTACATACGTATCACATTTTTACTACATAAGCTCAAAAAATATTTCATGGATGACAACAATACCCTTCCGTAAATAACTGTAAATAAACGCTAAATAAATAAAAATACAGACGGTCATATTAAAAACTGCGTCGCCATGTTAATATCTAAGATGGCCACCACCGTGTGTGTGTGTGTGTAAATTGGCAACCCATTTGTATTTATTTATTTTTGCTGAAAGGTATAGTTTCCACAAATGGTTGGGGTGGCCAGTGAATTGGCTGAAGATTAATGGCCTTGGCCACCCCACGGCTCTGCCATTGCACCTGGAGTTGGAAAAAATAATTTCCTCCCCTCAGCAGGGTCTGTCACTCTACGCTGCCTCGGACAAGAAAAACAAACTTCCTCTGTTCTTATACTGAATATCTTGCACCAGAAACATGAAGGTTTACCTGCATTCCTCGTTGAATCCCAGTCTAGAAAAACACTCGTCTCGAAAACAACAAACATTCAATATTGAAATGACAGGAGAAATAAGTGCTTGTCTCTATAACATCCTGTAGATGACAACAGTTTTTCATTTAACATTTAATGTATTTTTGTACCCTTTAAGTTGTTTAGACATCAGTTTTACCATACTTATATCTGCTCAGGAAATTCTCTCATTTCTTCTGTTTTGTTTTTAACTATGTATTTACTTGTTTCATCTCGACCATCTATTGTTTTTAATATCCTTCACTTGTTTTTTGCTGGTGAAGATTCTCAGTCGTCCAGGACATGATGAAATCAAAAAAGGCGTTCAATACAGGATCAACTGGACTTTATTTGTTGCAGAAAACGTTTCGACTTCTGTCCAGAAGTCTTTTTCAATTCTGAATGGAAGCTGTGAGAACGAGAAGTTTTATACAGGCTTACAAGTCACGCACCAACATATGAAATTGGAAACTGAGATAACACCACAAATTAACTAAAATGCCCATTCTATTTAAATTGACAAAACGACACATCCCAGCTTAAACAAAAGGGGGTTTGTAACACATACATGTAAATTGAAAGATCACACCTAACAGTAGGAGGTTCCCTTGAAGTCTCTGTTAGAAGACACAAAACTGTATGTAAATTGACAAACAACACCTCCCAAACAACAAAAGAGGCTGCTCAGAGAACTTTGTTAGTCTAATTTACTGACAAAGCATCCCTGCTCCCTGCATCCCTGTATTGAACGCCTTTTTTGATTTCACTTGTTTTTCTTCTATTTTTAACTTGCACTACAAAAGCATTTTGTAATAGTCACTTATATGTCAAAACTGCTATTTAGATAAAAAAAAAGTGCATTCTAAACATAAATATTATACAAAGTAAAAATGACACTTTAGTAAGTTTACATTAATATTGATTCAGAATCTAGTCTTAGTGATACCTACATTTTACTTGTACAAATAACATTTGTCAGGGGTTGAACTTTTTTCACTTTATGTTTTCCCATCATCTGGATCTTTTCCGATGTTGCAACAAAAGGCTAAGAAGAAAGAGTTCTTTCATTGTTTCCTGCAGGAACTGTCACCCACTCAGGCCCTTCCATGCCTTTATTTGTTTTCTCCTCACCTGTCAGCACCCATACACGACTGCTGACCCAGTTCTTTCTCCCACCCACTCCATCGCCTGTGAGTGTGATAAACTATACAGTATCATCAAAGTGAAAATGATCTGTATTCAGGAGAAAATGCATTTTTTTCCTAAATGTTCCATATGTGAACCTGTTTTTTACTGGGCCTAATTGTCCCCTAACAAAAGAAACTGGTCAGGTATTGTCATGTGGAAACTCCACCTATAAGTCACAGCTTTAGATGAAGACGCTCAGGTCTGTCGACATCTGAAGTTGCAGCACTGCAGTGTCGTCTCTTTTGTTCAATAGACCAAGGGAAACCTTTGCTTTAGTCCAGTTCAGGTGCACAGGCTCCACAATGTTAGACTTGGTTTCTGTTGACTTAAAGCTAAACCCTATTTCCCAAGAGATACCCAGTACCACTATAAAATGGGTGGTTCGCAGAGTATGGAGTTAAATTTGTTTCACAATTAGTCA
>JBBPBX010079993.1:0-16268 GCA_038048925.1 Garcialebias charrua
CCATCAACGATTGGGAAGAATACCCAGTACGGATGGCTTACAGGACGACTGTATCGTACAGAGGACACCCTCTTGTCAGTACGGTAACAGCGTTGGAAGAATGGGGTGAACACTATGTGCAATATGGAAGAAAATCCAGGGAAATGTTCAGACAGAGACTGTGGGAGGCGGAGGAACAGCGTCGAAGAGGTGAGGACCCATCTGACGAACCTTTTTGTGGGCTGCAAGGCCCCCAGCTTGAACCTACATGTTGGGGGGTCTACCAATGGAAATGGGTGTGGAGAGGGTTGAGACCAGAATTGCCACACCCATCGCCTCTCTGCGTGGAACTGTACAAAGGACGTGTGAAAGGAAAAGAGGGCCAAGTCCCAGTGTGAGTCAAGTGCGACCACATTGGGCCCGAAAATACTAGCCCTAAAGATAGCAAAAAGCATAGTATGGTTCGACAAACCCAAAATTGACATCTCTATATGGGAAAACTACACCAAGAACTATTTCTACACAAACACTAATAATACCAGAAGTCTCATTTGGATGAACCTCAAGAAGAATATCACCCTAAGCTTTGTCCTCCAACCTCACCATGGATATTTAATGTGGTCTACCTGACGATAAAAGGAATGAATCAAATTGAAATGGGGACCCAAACCGCAACAGAAATGGCACCTGGAAGGACCCCAGCCTGAACCTACCGAATGGCTGGTGATTCGGTGGAAGTGGATGTGGTAAAGGTTGCAACCTGGATGGCCACACCCCTCTCCACTATATCTGGAGCTCCTCAAAGATCGAGTGACCACAACTCACAGGCGCTCGAAGAGGGAGCCCAGAGCTGAAAGAAACGAAGTCTGAAAAGAAACTCTCTCAACAATGACTCACCTGGAAAGTAGACTAAGTCGAGATGATTCAAACAGCGATGCAGATCCACACATCAATGAAGAAGATCCACACATCTATGCAGATGTACCACAAATCTATGAAGATATGGCGACCCCTGACCGACCTAAGGACTGTTTAAGGATTACGAGAATGGATAAAGCAACTTGTCTACGAACCCTGCTGCGGGGATTCGTAGTGTTAATAGGCTTAGTTATGTTGTTGGTTATTTTGTATCAAGCCGGAATCAGACCATGGAGCCTAACGCATGTAAAAGTCTCCCATGGGAGATCCAAATATGCAAACATGACCTGCTGGGACACCACGCAAAGAGACATCTTCGTACCATGGGACAGAAATGAAACTGTTGAAAATCTTACCAAGACCTGGGAAAGAGTAAGACTAGCAGGCTATCCAGCTTGGATGTACCAGCTGGGAAACACCCCTGAATGGGTGTCAGCAGTGGAAGCTGAGAACCTAACGGGGCCTGACAAACCCCACTTCAAGGTAATCAATCTACTGATTTTGCCTGAAGGAATTGTGACCTGGATAATACTCCTGCATCACAACATAAAAAGGACAACGAGATGTAACTGGATTCATCTGGACGATGAAACCCCTGAATGGCACTGTGATTGGGGCTGTCGACCACTAATGGGATTATGCCACCAAGGATATTGGGAGGCTGAAGTGATTTATCCTGCCCCACCGAAGGATGACAGCTGCCAAGCCATACTTCCTCGTTGGGAATTTTGGGGCAATATTCATCTGGACTGTGACAAAGTCCCTCCTTTCATCAGAAGAAACCGAACTGGAGAACATCAAGGAGTTTAAAAAATAGTTAACCACAAAGAGGATCGCTAAAGCGAGTTCATTTGTTATGTTCAGTAAATGACACAAGCGAGGAAACGTGTCACACATTTAGTGTTAACTTGTTTCTTTAATGTATATGAATGTTTCTGTTCAGTGCCCTGAGATGACTTCTGTTGTGACTTGGTGCTATATAAATAAACTAAATGGAATTGAATTAATGAGTCATGCTCCACTTCAGCCCAGCAGACTTCTGCTCCACACTTCATTTGGTTCTGGGAGGCCCGCTTCATTTCTGAAAACTCAAATCTGTGATTTATGAATGGCTAGAGAGAGCAAAAAAATGGACTGGTGTGTGCGGCCATTTTAGTAAACCGTTTTATGAAATTGTGTGTGTGCATGTGTCTTTAGGTGGTATCTCCTTCCTCGAGTGATGAGGGATGTGTCTACTGTGGACCTGTCTGTAACTGTGCTGGGACAGAAGCTCAGCATGCCTCTTTGTGTTGGAGCCACAGCAATGCAGAGGATGGCTCATCCTGCGGGAGAGACGGCAACAGCAAGAGGTTCCTGCACGCGCGCACACACACACATGCACAAACACTCACCTACAAATATGCAAATCTAGGAGTACAGAATGCAGGCTTTGGAATTCCATATTTATTTCCTACCATTAAAGGTTTTCAATGTCTACAGAATATGACCCACTGACAGAAGTGAACAGATGAGCATCAGATGTTTTTCCCTTGAACCTGTAAAAATAATTCACACAAGACAACAGAGTGAGATTTTGAACGGCTCTTTGCAAAGAGAGAAATTCACCCTGACCAAGATCAGAATGAACTTCAACTTTCTGGAATTTGAGTCCGTCTTTTATTCAGGCAAGCAGTGCTGGGCAGCGCTAATCCAAAAATTAGTTCCGCTATTTCTAAAGCACTAATTAATTTATTTAGGTCCGCAATTTCAAAAGCACTAATGTCTTATGAAAATTAGGGGAAGCTAAATTCTAAACCGCTATTTAAATTCAACAATTGGTAGCCAGCAAGTTATGCAATATTTGCACTACACTGCCAACTAGCGGTCCATATCCTAGATGTTATTACTGTTTTTCTCTTACATTTTGTTGTTGGATGTAACTGGGACCCCGTGTACATAATCTCATCTCATCACATGTACTACATGCGGTGCAAATGACAATAAAGACTCTCTGACTCTGATAATAATATTGTTTGTAATAATAATCATTTTCTTTGAGTATAACCGATAGACAAAATACACACAACAAAACAGACCCTGATTACACCCAAGAGTTCTTTTTTTTCTATTTTAAATCAGTTCTTGAATCCCGGATGATTAAAGGTCCATCAATCAATAATCTGGTAGTTTGTAGTTCATGATCCAGGGTAATATGTCCAGAAAAAAACAAATAGTTTGGTGCAATTTAAGTCCTACCGCACAGCTGCGGTGATCCGGTAGCTTGCCATCCTGGGTGGGAACAGGGGGTGAAAAAAACCCTGACCTAAACAAGGTCATAAACAAAACAAAAATTAGCATTACTATATACACAGGACTAAACTGTTATCAAAAATAGTTAAACATTCACATAGTTAAACATTCACAAAAACAAATAAAATAATTCCAGCAGGTATTTTTCAAGAATCATTCAAATGTCCTGTTAAGCACCTTGGTCAATGCAAGGCATTGTAGGAAGGTGCTATACAAATAAAGTTTATTATTATTATTATAACTTCAATTCAAAGACCATATCAACAGTACAAATCAAATTAAAGTTAAAGATCAAGTTTTAAAGTGCACTTCCAAGTTGTATCCAAGTTTAATTCATATAAGAGTCAATTAAGCTTAATTTACTTCAATATTGTTTCAAAAAACATATAGTAATTTCTTTTTTCTTGCGCAACCCAAAATAAATTAACCTAAAAGGATGAAATTACAAAAATCAAAGGATTTATTTAATACTTTACGTATATATATTCAATTCGGCCACAAAATTAACAAAAAGAGAATGATCTTTTAATCACTAAGACCACTTTTAAATCTCAAATACATGGGCGTGTCGCCACCGCATTTCTATTTCATAAAAGGAACCCAAATACATAAAACGAAACGACTCACCGTCGAGTGGTTGACACAAAACACACAATACAATCCTCCGGCCGCGTTAATTTGGCTTGATACAGCGGGGTTCTCTCATGATTTATGAAGACACCGAGCGCAACCAGCTAGCCACAGTGTTAGCACGAGTTCACCTCTGACCCGGAAGATGTCAAGATGGAATAGTCCATTTTTAGTAGGGGGATACAGAAATCGACCGGTTTTTGTATTGCGTTTTTAATGATCGTTTTCATCGTAACTATAATTATTTTTATGTTAAATGTACATTAACAAGCATGAGCAATGTTAGGGATGTAGGTGACTGGCCGGGGCGCGGCGGGGCCGGGGCCCCTGCTGATTGGGAGCCCCAGGCAACGGCATCATTTGCCTACATGGTAGATCCGCGTCTGTTCTCCCCTCTGCTCCCCCTCCCTCCTCTCTGCTCCCTCACCAAGGGGGAAAAAGGTAAACAAGCAGCTACGAGAGCCAGCGAGAGCCCGTAAATAAGTTTTTTCGTTTTTCGCTGTAGTTGTAACAGGTGTCGCACTTCCTCCGGAGACAGACGGCATGTGATGTTCTAGATGGTGTGTGATGTTCTTTCCACCACTTGGTGGGGTCCTGTCCACCTTCGTTTAATCACCTTCAGCAGGACCCAGTCTGGTGTGTGGGTCCGTCGTCAGTCTCTTCATTCAGGGATTCTCCCTCCTGATGAGAAAAGCTGTGTAATCCAGTTCCATTCTCCACCACCTGAAACGTTTGCATTCAATTGATCTACCTAGGAGAAGCAAAGTTATCTCCACAAAAACAAACAAAAAATCAACAACGCAACAAACAATACACAGCAATAAGTGATTTCATCCTTCAGTGAAAACAAATAATCAGTAAAATAATGTTTTCAAAGAATACTCCTTGGCACCTGTCTTTGTAATTGGGGTTAATTTTAGTTAGTATGATACATTTTATACTGGCTTCCTCGTGGAACCTGTGGAAGGAACTTCATTAACGCATGTGCAGAAAATATAATTCATGTGGTCACCTCATCCATAAAAAGTACTTATAACATAATTGATTTTAAACCATTGGCATATAAAGCTGTAGAAATAAAAGAAGTTTAATTTTCCCTCCAGATACCTGTTTGGTGAGACAGAAACAAGGAAAGAGTTCACAAAACATAACTACGGAGCCTGTCCATCAGTAGTAAAACATGTGGTTAAAATACTTTGTTCATGAAACCTTTATTAGCCCAATTAATTTATGTAAGTCAAGTCCAGTCAAGTCAAGTCAAATGTATTTTAAAAATTCAGATCCACCACATTTCTAATTAACCTTTGATCAAATCCACTTCAGGGGTCTGTGTTTTGATCCTGTTGTCTAGGGGCGTCCCCCTTTGGACCTGTGAGGCTTCTGGAATCTGTACACATTTCAACGGAAGAAAGAGAAAAACTTTTGTTAAATGGATCCCAGATAGCAAACGGATTCCGGACCGGATCCGTTCCGGATCTAGCGTAGGATCCGAAACGGATGCTTAAAACGGATCAGGATCGGAGTCCACTTGCACACCGGGATGGATGCGGATCGGATCCGGATCACAGATCCAGATCGGATATGGCCCGGACCCTATCCCGATCCACTCATTAAAGAGGGTTTTTGGGTACATCCAACCCGGATCCGTTTTGGACCCGTTCATGGAATGCTTCATCCGGGCCGGATCCGTTTTGGACCCGTTCATGGAATGCTTCATCCGGCTCGGATCCATTTTGGACCCGTTTATGGAACGCTTCATCCAGCCCGGATCCGTTTTGGACCCGTTTATGATACTCATATCAGAGGTGGACTAATTTGGTCCAGAACCTTTATTTATCATGAATTGAGAGAAGTAGCTAAAAACTTGCATACCAGCTCCAAAAAGACTCCATAACATCTAACCAGTTTAACATTGAACACATGAAAATAATTTATTGTGAAGTTGCAAAAGATCTAAAATTGGGTTCTGAGTAAATTTAGTTTTGAGGCTGCACAATGGCGCAGTTGGTAGCACTGTTGCAGGTGTTAAAATCCCAGTCAGGGGTCTTTCTGGATGTGTTTGCATGTTCTCTGTGTACATGCATGGGTTCTCCGGGTACTTCATCTCCTCTGTTATCCACAAACCATGATGTACTGTTCTCCCTACTCTATACCAGGACAGTTACCTCCACCAACCTCCCATATGATTGGTTGTATACGTTAAACCAATGGAATTAAGTTCACTTAAAAGAACTGGCACAAACACCAGATTGACCAACGCATCACTAAAAGAGGCTAAATAGACAAAAAACAAACCACGAGCATGAAAATTCATAAATGTATTTAGTGTACAGGTTAAAGTACAAATGAAAAAAACATTAAAGGAAATCAAAATAGTACTAAAACAGCGGAAATGAAAATACTAACACTGTGGAAATCAACAAAATAGTAACACTGTAGAAATCAAAATACTAACACTGTGGAAATCAACAAAATACTAACACTGCGGAAATCAACAAAATAATAACACTGCAGAAATCAACAAATTCAGAGGAAGTGACGTCATCGCTGGAGCAACAGGGCGAGAGCTGAGCTCCAGCTGAAAAGCAACATAAAACAAAGAAATATATATATATATATCTGGCACGAACTGAACATCGCGGACGAACTGAAGAGTCGCCACCAGAAGCCACGAGCTGAGCTGGCTGACCGATTTTGAATCTTTGATTGGAGGGGGCCGAGCGCAGATCTGTGAGCTTGCGTCTCGAGCCACAGGCTAAACTGGCTAGCCAACCTGAAGCTGCCGCGACCAGAGAAGGATTAACGCCGCACAGACTGAAAAGCCGTCGACTGGTATCGTGTGCAGACCTCGGAGTGCAGACCGAAGGAGGCTGAGCGCTGTGCAAGTACCGGTGTACCGCTGTCGGGAGCTACGAGCTGGGCTAGCATCGGAGCTACGTGCTGTGCTAACTGAGCTAGCATCCGAACTACTGTAACCGGAGAAAGCCGAGCACGTGCGCAAACCGGAGAACCAACGCCTGGAGCTTCGAGCTGGGCCTAGCGCCGTGAGAGAACCGGAGGACCGCTGCCTGGAGCTTCAAGCTGGGCCGAGCGCCGGAGGACCGATGCCTGGAGCTGGGCTGGCGTCGGAGCTGCTGTGCAAACTGGGCTAACATCGGAGCTGCGGAGACCGGAGGAGGCCAAACGCCGTGCGTGAACCAGAGGACCGCCGTCTAAAGCCGGGCTAATGAGCAAACCTCTTCGGACAACAGATCTGACTGCTGCAGGCTGCTGAGACCGTGAGTTCTGATCTAATAACTGCTGATCTGGGTGCTGCACTGCTGGGCCACAGCCACCATCGTTAGGCCTGTGAGCCTCGTGGAAGGGCCACGTGGTTCAGCAAACAAACCAGAGACCTGCTACCACTAGACTACTAACTCTGTAAGTATGACGAGAGGTAAAGGACCAAAGTCACCAGACTCGAAGGGAAACCACTCAACAGAAATGCAAGACTTTAAAACGGAAATCCAAGACTTTAAAATTTCACTCAACTTTATGGGTGAACAAATAGAAAAATTAACAGAAAAAATGGATTCCCAGGCCGGTCTGGTTAATGAAATAAGACAACTGAAAGAACTGATAGTAAGCAAAAACAATAAAATTGCTGAACTGGAACAAAAAATAGATGACTTAGAACAATACACAAAGCAAGACAACTTGGTGATCTCAGGACTTAATGTTAGTAAGTGTCAGACATATGCAAGAACTCTTACTAACAAAGACCCAACTGAGAATGCATCTCAGGAAGAACTACAGACTCTGGAGGAACATGTAGTTTCTTTTTTTCAGGGCATGAACTTTGACATAGGCCATGGGGACATTTCGTTCTGTCACACCCTGCCCAGTAAATCACAAAAATTCGGGCCGTCAGTAGTCGTCAAGTTCATTAGCAGGAATACAAAAAACTATGTTATGCAAGCAAAAAAAAATCTGCGGGGAACAAATATTTACATAAATGAACATCTAACAAAAAAAATGGAAACATTGCACATCAAGCAAGGTGGTTAAAAAAACAAAACAAAATAGCATCAACATGGACAAGAAATGGATACATCTTTATCAAAACAAAAGAAGAGTCTCAGCCTAAAATGATAAAAGAGCTGAAGGATCTGGATGAATTCAGGAAATGAAAAATTACAAATCAATGAAACAACTCACACTCAAAATGGATAAAATATACAGTGAAATGAACAAATACATTAGAACATGACAACATACGAAGACTCAGAACCTAAAATATATAATGTTGAAAATGTGATTGATGCAATTTTTTTCCTGTAATAAAAGATAGCGAATATTATAATGAAGAGCAGTTTAATGACATCAATATATCAAATGGAGTTCTCTCTATTATTCACTTTAATAGCAGAAGTATAAATGCAAACATATCCAAAATAACAGATTACTTAAAACAGTTAAATAGAACTTTTACGATAATAGCACTGTCAGAGACATGGCTCAATGATGATAACACAAGTAATATTCACATCGAGGGGTATGAATTATATCATATGAACAGACATAATAAAAGAGGTGGTGGAGTCGCTCTATTTGTCAATAATGAATTTTTTTTTTTTTCTTCTTTCGGCTTTATTCCCTACGTTAGGGGTCGCCACAGCGAACTGGTCGCACGAAGCTTTGGCAGTTGTTTTATTATTATTTGTCAATAATGAAATAAAATGTAAATTAAATAGTGAAATGTCAATAACTGTTGATAATATTATGGAAATGATAACAATAGAAATAATAAAAAAAAACGAAAAAAACATAATAATAAGTTGTGTACTGTATATAGATCACCAGGAGCAAATATAGAAATATTCACGGATAAAATCTTGGAGCTAATGGAGAAGAGTTTTAATAAAAATGTTTTTTTTGTGTGGAGACTTTAACATTGATATGGGAAATAAAACAGATTCAAATAACATAAGCACATTTATAAACTCAATGTACAGTTTAAATATGTATCCATTGATATCAAAGCCAACAAGAATTACAACTCATAGTGCCACAATAATTGATAATATTTTCACAAATATAACAAATGGGGACGTGATAGGTGGTATCTTAACGACCGACTTAAGTGATCATTTACCAGTTTTCACAATCTATAAAAATGATCAAAACATCACAAAAGCAGTTACAACGAAGAAAAAGATCATAAACACGTCAAAAAGAGTTTTGGAAAAATTGAAAGAGGATCTGGATAAACAAGACTGGAGTGATGTGTATGTTGGTGATGCCAACAGAGCATATGATGAGTTTATGAATATCTTGGAGGCTCTGTATGAAAAAAATTGTGTGCAAACAAATCATACAAAGAGAAATAAGGTTGATCAACCATGGATGACAAAAGGGTTGAGAAATGCTTGTAAAAAATTTTTTTTTATTTGTATTCATGTTTCTTGAAATTGCGAAGTCAGAGCGCTGAAGAAAAATATAAAAAGTATAAAAATGTGGAGGGGCTGTGGTCATGAGATGGAGTGAGTCGCACTTGCCAGTGCTCCGGGTGAAATTTATTTTTTAGTACCACCAAGCCCTCTATATGCAATATTTTTTGCCTATCATCACGCACACAACTTCCATCAAGCATCTCTTTTGAAGATTTTGGATTAAAAAATGTCTCAGAGGTCGGCAAGATCGAAGAAGGACGCTGAGAAGGATGACGCTGGCCTAATAACCCTCGAGGCAATTACCTCGCTGCTCGAGGAGCACCGCGCTGCGCTGTCAGCTAAGTTTAAACAAACTTTTCACCAGCTGGATCTCAAATTGGACCAGACCCGGCTCGCGGTGGAGGAACACGGCCAGCGTGTGTCATCACTGGAACTTGTCACTAACGACCTGAACCAGCGCATGTCGGAGGTGGAAAACACCTGCTCAACTCTCCAGGAGGAAAACACCAGACTAAAATCTAAACTGGCGGATTTAGAAAGTCGAAGCAGACGGCAGAATATTCGTGTACTAGGTTTACCGGAATCTATTGAAAGCGGACGTCCCACAGACTTCTTTTCCAACCTGCTGTGCGACATCTACGGGCGTGACACGCTTCCTTCTCCACCCGAACTGGACCGGGCTCATCGAACCCTCGCTCCGAAACCCGCCTCGGACCAGCGGCCGCGCCCGGTTATCCTGCGAGTGCACCGGGTCCAGGTGAAGGAGCTCATGATCCGGGAGGCTCGACGCAGAGGCAGGCTTGAATACCAGGGGAAACCGGTGCGGATCGTGGAAGACTACAGCCCAGAAGTCCTCAACCAGCGAGTGGAATATAAGGAAGTGATGGCTGCGCTGTATTCTTTGGGTCTAAAACCTGCTCTGCTTTTTCCTGCTCGACTTCGCGTGACTTTACCTGATGGACACAGAAAGTGGCTGGGCTCTGTGGAGGAGGCGCAGAAGTTCATAGACAACTTTCAGGCTTCACAGCGCAAGTAATATTTAAACTTTTCTTCTAACTGATGAACAATGCGCTGTTCCCGCACTGGCTTTGATTATTACACTAAACTTTTCTTTACATGAGGTGAGGAACAGATGAGCAGGACTCTGCCCATACTCTGATTATCTGAGACTTTTTTAGTTGCAGCTTTTTTTGAACTATTAACATTTTTGAAATGAAACATTTTTCCTTTTCTCGTTTACCTGTTGACTATTTTGAGCTGAATCTTGGGTTAGTCCTGGATTGATTGATAATTAATTTGAGATTGGGATTAATTTAACTTTACGTTTGTATATGTGTGCGTGATTACCGGTACACATTTATGTGTATACATTTTTTGGCCTTGCATACTTTAAACTAGTTTGTGAGGTGCTTATAAAATTTTTTATTTTTATTTTTTTAGGCATTAGGTATTTAGGCACATAAATAATTGAAGTAGGCCTATCCATGTATAAAAATGGGTGAAATATATAATGTTTTTAATATATTATTTTGAACTATTAACATTTTTCCTCTTCTTGTTTACCTGTTGACTATCTTGAATTGAATCTTGAATTGGTCTTGGACTGATTGAAGATTTAATTTAGGATTAGGATTAATTTAACTTTGCTTATATGTGTATGCTATGGAGGACCAAACTGACATAATAATAAATAAAAGAATAAATATATATCTGACATAAAACAATACATATATAAATTAAAGTAGCAATATATATCCTAAATAATAATAAATAAAAGAATAAATATATAAATCAAAGTAGAAATATATATTTTAATGAGAAATAAAAGCATAAATATATATATTCTTTTTTATATCTCCTTACACATGAGAAATAAAAGCATAAATATATATATTCTTTTTTATATCTCCTTACACATGAGTTTCCGTCAATAACAATAGATATTTTGCTTTGCCTTTTTCTCGCTGTTTTTCCGTTTGCTATATTTATTGCTGTATTTATTTATTGCTGTATTGTTAGCTGCATTTATTTCTGTATTGTTTTCTCGCTGCATTTCTTCCTCGTCGTATGTTAATGAGGAGGGCTGCTTTCTAAATCCAGCTCTACTATTGGTCAATAAACCGGAAATAGAACGATCAGTGTGCAGATCGATTGAGCATGCCTGCGCTGCAGTTCTCTCAGGAGATCTCCGTATTTGAGAGGAAGTAAACAACTATTAGACATGTATCGTAGGATTGCTGAGGCACGTTGCTAGCTTAGCTGAAAGTAATACAGTCAGTGATGACTATTTACTGTTTCCAGTCGATGTTTTGAGTGAGTGGCTGCTCCAGGTAGCTGCAGACACTGAAGCTGACTCATTAGTTGTCCAGATTTTGGAGGAAGTGGCTTGTCGTTTGCACAAATCCGTGTACCCCACAAGAACAGCTGGAAGACCTGGATATTTGCTGCCCGCTGACGTCTTTAAGGGACCTCAGACAACCTAAGGAGTCTACTAACTTTTTGGACTGGCTGGGGTCTGGTCAGCTCCAATCTGGAGGTAGAAGTTGTTGACTGCCATCTCCCGCAGTCATCCACTTGCTTCCTGACGTTGAAGTTGTCCAAAAATCACAAAACCTATGCAGACTTCCACCAACACCTTATGGCCAGCATGTCTTCAAGCTACTCTGGTTTTGGCCTAATTTGAACCAGGCCATTTCAACGTTTTACAAGTGTATGCACTTAGAAATGCACTATACTGTATATTTTTTTCAAAGTTACGACTTTCAAATGTTTTTTTAATTGTTATGAAGTAGTGTCTAGTGCACTTGTTAATTACTTCAGTTTGACAGAACTTTGCATTCTATAACAGTTTAATGTTATTGTAGAACATATTTTGAAGCTTCTACCTGATGATATAAATTGTTTACCCAGGTAACACATTTATTAGCTGTATCACAGAAAATGTTAGGAAATATTAGACCATCATATTAATTAATTTCGTATCTAGAAATTGCTTACATACAAAATGTTAAAGCTGATGTGGTTGAATTTGTAAATAAAATTACAATGGTTTAATAATGGTGACTTTATTACATAAACATGAAAAAAGCACATGTAAACACTGAATATTTTTAATTTAAATAAGTTTACATACAATTTATTTTCTTTTACAATATAGAATGTAACTTGAATACCACTGTGTAGTATTATGTAATCAGTCTTAATAAATAGCAAGTTGGCTCTGTTATAACGATGTAAATTTCAGAACCTTTCAGCAAAAAAGACGGCACAAACATTTTGATAATACAGTACAGTACATTACACCCACCTAAAAAGGATTTTTATGTATCAATGAAAAAAAAGTTGCACCAAAATAGGAATGAAGGAAACGTCTTTTGTAGCTTCAATTTACATACTTCCAAAGATTCCAGTCAGAATATCAACTGTCTGGCAATAAACATTAATCACATTAGAAAACAAGGTCGTTGGATCTGGTAGTGTTTCAATTTCCACCTGAGTCAAAGGACTTGGACGCTCTACCTCTGGCACAGTCACGCCATCATGATGGCCACCATAGTGGCTCTCCCCATCAATACCATACTGGTTGTCAACCTGTCAAAGAGTTAAGAGAACATGATATAAATAGCATCCAGTTTACACACACTGGTGTTTTTTTAAACCACAAAAGCAAATTTACAATTGCACTTTGTAAAACGGCATAAATTAAACAAACCTGTGCGGGGTCGTGACCTGCACGTGGGTTTTGAGACCACAACAGCAGTGGTGACTGGTTCCGTTCTGTGCGTAGTCTGTGGTGGTTCCAGCCGTCTGTGAAGAATTGCAGATGTCTGTTGATTTAAGGTAGAAAGGTCCAGTGTAATGCGTATTTTTTGTTGGCTTTTCTCTTTATTCGCCCCAGAGTTCGTTATTTGGTTCACTCATTGGATCAAAAAGGAGAGATACACTTAAACACGACAGACGCTCACTTAAAGTTCCAAACCAGTTTAATTAATGATAAGTTTAAAAGTCACAGAATACATTTGTTATATTTTATAAGCTATATATATATATATATGATCTCATATGAGAAGACAGAGAGAGAAAGAAAGAAAGATAGAGAACAAAGAGAACATAAATGCGCATTCAAGGAGACAAGGCCATACAACCTGAAAGTTACTCCCTCGTGGCTTCTTCCTGCGTTGTCTGATGGAGGAGGGGAAACCTATACTTTTATACTCTTTCTGTGGGGTGTTTCCTACTCTCAACCAATAAGAGAAGTTTTGCTTTGTTTTCTTGTTGGGTGTTTCCTGCCTTAACCAATAAGAGCAGTTTTGCTTTGTTTTCTTGTCCTACCCCACTGCCAGAAAGCTCCTGTTCTGGTTTACCCAGGCCTCAGGGGGTTTCAGCTTACTCTGGTTTCCAAAACTAAATATACAGCAATGTTGAGCACCCACAAATCACAAACACACTAGTAGACTACCAAGTGACCGATCAGTGCAACTGGACACCAAACCACACCAAAGACACACATAGATTAGGGCTTGTTCTGACACTCCCTGACTAAGCAAACATGCAGAACCAGAGAGTGGCTTTCAGTGGACTTATCCCATTCTACAAAGTCGTAAAACTGACAAAGAGGCATCAGGTCTCCTCATCATGCTCCAAGCCTGCAGGACAGGCACAAACTGATCATTCTTTAATAACTTCACCAGAATAGATTTTATAAGAGAGAGACTGGTCATTTTAACACTGTTTGAAAACCCTTCTTGGAGAATAAAAACACGAGGACAAAAACACATTTTTATTTCATAACAAACCCCCTTTGGACCTCAATTCCTGAGGTCCATCCCAAAAGAAATAAAAATCACACACCTAATAACGTAGCTAAACGCATATATACACAATATTCAATCAGTTTTTTCAAAATCCTCCAAGTTATAGTTTTTTAACAAAAGCAGTTGTCGCATCACTTCAAGATCCCTTTTTCCAAGGTGGACGTGATAAGTCTAACCGTCAAAGACCTTAAACAATGCACGTAGCAGCACCCGCAAGTTATAAGTATGCCTAAGAAAATAGCCAATGATACCATTATAGATACAAACACCTGTTTTCAGGGACCGGAGATCTTTTATCAGCCAATCGTCCAGTGGGTCGTCCAGACCCGAATGAATTCATTAATATGCAAATTGTAGAATATAAGGAAATACAGTATATGCAAACTATGAACGATAATAATAGTAAGCGCTTAGGATATTGCAGAATTATGAACCTTAAGTTCCCAAGTTCCTCCTCCAGCAGCAAGGCAGTTGTCTCCCTTGAACACACAAAAATAGAGAAAGAACACCAGATTTATATCATCATCACAGAAACATTAATATACTTTTTACACGTACTCAGGGGCATTCCCCTTGGGTGCTCGGGAATGTCCTCCTATGTTCCCGAGTTTTCTTCGTGTAATGTGAGACTCTAATATGTAGTGTTTTTATCGTTTTAGGTGTCTGTTCTATGTGTGCATATTCCTAGCACCGAGTGGCTCCATTAAACAGAGTCCTTCTGAGCCTCGCACGCAACTTACTCGGCTACTTTCGTCTATCAAGGTACAAGAGTTCGAATGCGAGCTCCTCTTGTTGTCCAGCCCAATCCTTTAGCTCCTTCCTGGTTCACGGGCTGGAGCACACTGAACCGTGTGGATCCCCTGGCATTGACACGCACTGCCTGTGGTGTGCGTTCAGCGACCCCACACGGGTCCGTACTTGACCAGGGCTGTCTGGTCTTGCCTCCCCGGGACTCCGTTGAGAAAACTCCCTCAGCTGGAGCATTTCCAGGAACCACCTATCATAAACAGAATGTGCCACAGCAAACAACACCCAATAAATTATAAATCAGTAGTACAAAGAATGAATCATGCATGTTAGTTGGTTTGGAAGAGGCTTAATCTTCATTAGGGTTAATTATGAGTAGTTTTAAGGCGGTTCATACTTACAAAAAATACTGTACCTTTTCACTCAGCTTATAGCAGAAATCACACACATAACAATAACATCACAAGCGGCGGCAGAGCATAATTAAAAAAATAACATAGCAAGCGGCGGCAGAGCATAATTCACAAAACATTGTACACCTGTGGTTCTATACACATTTTCCCTAAGTCAATAAGTCACATGTCGTCTAGTCAAGTCAATTGCTATAAATCTACAGAACCATCATATTTCTAAACCTCCTCTGATCAAGTCCACTTCAGGTTTGAGTGGTTCGAGCCTGCAGGCCAGGAAACATTTCCAAGGGGCGTCCCCCTCCTGCTTCACACACACTTTCACAGAGGAAAAAAGAACAGTGTTGTTAATTGCTCATTTGAAATATGCTTGCATCAATACTCCTCCTCCATGACATGATTAAAAAACGTTCAAGACCGATGCCGCCTCAATATCAACGCAAGTGAACTTTGTTTATAACGCAAATTTATCGGTTATCCTTAATTAGTTATTTCTAAGAACATTTTCCGGCCTAGTTGTTTCTAAGAAACATTTACAATCTAGTTATTTCTAGGGACCAATTTCAACCTCTCTATTTTTAGAAACATCTGTCAGCCCCTTAACCCCCTTTTGAAACAAAACTTTACCTTGTTTCAATTATGCCAAAGTTATTTGGTTAATAAATTGGAAATTGTGTCTAAATTTACCATCCTTTAACCTAAGCACTAGTGTCAGATGTTTCCTAAACCTCAGCCTATTGCCACCACTAATTTGGTTTTCACAACCATATAGCTAACTATAATCTACGATATCATCTCATTTTCTTTAAAATTATAATCATTTACCAAAATGTACCCCTTGTGACACATCAGAATCCCAACATGCACTCCGCCAAGGATAACTGCAGAAACAAAAATATAAAAGTTAACTCGTTTTGGGGTCAGGAGCTAGGATCATTTCCCTTGCTCCCCTTCCGCTTCACCACAGAGTTACAGGAACCAGAAGAAGCAAGTCGTCAGATCCACCTGAGTACAGTATAACTAAAAATCATGAAGCCTGCGCTAGCAGG
>JBBPBX010079995.1:0-12555 GCA_038048925.1 Garcialebias charrua
GAGGCTGGAAGTAGTCCTGGTCCATTTCCTGGTCGGTTCTGTATGATTCTGTGCATCCACTGAGTGCCAAAGTCACTACGAATAAGGACCAAAGTTTTTATTTCGGATTGGATCAAAACTTTCCCTCCGTTTCCGTAGAAAGCAGTGGCCGGAAGCATTGTTGGCTTCTGGGTATTGTACTGTAGTTCTTTGATTTGTGTTACAGTGTAGGCTAGTTGAAAGAAAACAACAAAATGGCGGCGCCTGTCTGTATTGTGATTTTTTCATTAACCTTTTATCCCGTACCGTCCCAATCGCATAATATTAAAGTTGACAATCGTTGAAAAACCGCAAAAGTGCGAGTCCGCAAAAGTCTAGCTACGAAGTAGTGAGGGACCACTGTAATCTTAATAATTCAAATTTATTTTAAGTGGCACAAAGGGCAATATTAATTTAAGTCATTGTAGTGCAGCTAATTAATTTTGAAATCAAAACTTTGACTGGGGCAGCACGTTGGCACAACTGGTAGAGCTGCTGCCTCTCAGCGAGCAGGTTACCCTGGTTCAAATCCCGGTCCGGGGGCCATTCTGGGTGGAGTTTGCATTTTCTCTCCATGCATGCAGTTTTCTCCGGGTAATCCGGTTTCCTTCCACAGACCAAAAACATGTTTGGCTGATTGGTAACTCTAAATTGTCCCAAGGTGAGAGGGAGAGAGTGAATGTTTGTTTGTCTCATTTGTCTCTATGTGGCCCTGTGATGGACTGGAGACCTGTCCAGGGTGTACCTCAACTCTTGCACAGTGACTGCTGGACATGGGCACTGGCTACCCCTGCGACCCAAAAGAAAAAGAAGAAGCGGGTAATGATAATGGATGTATAGATGGACTCAAAACTCGAAAATGAAATGCATGTTTTATGAAATCAGATATACATAATTGAAACACTGGTTTTGAAAATGTAGACCTAAATGTCTACTTTTACTGTTTTGTATATTTGCAACGTCATTTCTTTCTTAATACACTTTGTCTAAATAGCATATATCTGACTAAGATTTACTGCATTAGTGTTTGTTATAAAATCAAAGCCATTCATATTGTCTTTTGTGAATATGCATTCAAGAAAGAGTCCCTTAAGTAGGTCGTCACTAATGGACAGTAAACCAATCTTGTTCTCTGTCAGTGCACTTTGAAGTGTCCTTGTGCACACATTGTGTAGCACAAAAAGGAAAATGAGAATACAGTAATCACAATACGATTTCTTAGACTTTCAGTAGCAGACACTCTGTCATGTATATGTGTATAAAATGACTTTATCGTCATGCAAATTCTCTCTGCTGAGAAATTAATTTTGCATTAGACTTCATTTAAAAGTAAGATTTAAGAGTTAAATTAATCTTGATGTCCAGTGATTTTTGCTTTTTTGAGTAATCCAGTGCCTGTTGTGCTTCCTGCTCTTATTTTGTGGGAGGATTAAAACCATGTTGTGATTCATAGCAATGCCAGGAATATTTTTGTAATCTAAGCATGTATGTGTTATTTTTTTTTTACATCACACTCTGTTTCTAGTGAGATAAGCCACATAGGTTAATTTGGAAACTGTTAAGCTTCCCGTCAGACTCTCCTCAGGTGATGCATCAGTTTGAACTTCTTGACTTACTGCATGCTGCAAGAGTGGATTTATTCCCTGCAGACAGAAAACACTCGAGGTTTGCCACTCTGAGAAATTGAAGAGTCAGTCTTACAAGTCAACGATTAACTGACTGTGCTCAACTGCTCCACTGCTTTCTGACCAGGTGGATGCTTTCATTACTCTCCACCTACAGTATACCCACTTCCGGTTTGACCCTCTTCTGTTCCATACTTGCTTCCCTCAACAACTCAGTGCATCGTCAGCAGGTCCACACGTCCCTGTCAGCAGGTCGCTGAGCAGGGCATCCAGTCTTGAACTTCAAGCACAAAAGCACATCCCTGAGGGTGCCGAGGACACCCGCAGACTAGCTGTGCCAGGTCAGCCTAGGCCAGTCTTTGGTTTGATTGAAGGTGGAATACATCCTGAGGAGAGAAGGAGAAACAGCAGAAGCTCTGTCCTGCTTGGAGCATATGGTCTTCCCAGTTATCCGGAGGCCTGTTGCTAACCTCTGAATAGAAGCCATCATAAAATCAAGCTTTGTCGCTGTGTGTGTTGTAGCGAGGCTGTGTCTGTCCTTCTTTTTGGCAGACCGGCTGCTCAGCGGGCACTGGGACACGAGAATGAGCAGAGAACAGCTGGTCCATTCAGAGCAGACTGCTGCCCTACAGGAAACCCTCTCCGTGTCCTCTGAGCCTAACTCGTCAGCACCCACAAACACAGATCAGAACTGGCTCATACCATTTTCTGTCCCTGATTTTTGCCTTCGTGTCCCCTGGCTGCCTTCTTGGGTTAGTTTTAGTTAACGGAATAAAGGAGGCAGATGAAAGTGAAGAACGTCAGTAAAAAAAAAAAAGAAAAAAAAATTCTCCATAGTTTATAGCGCTCTAAAGTTTTGGTGCATTCTAATTGTCATTCAAATGTGAATAGCAAAATTGTTTGATTTTCTACTACTGACATAGCATCATTTAGAGAGCTAAAAATAACAAAACAAAACACGGAATCTGCCGGTAAACTTGTGATCAGTGTTTTTTGAATTCAAGGTTATTAATTAGACTATTAGTTTGGATTCTTTGTTAGTAATGTTATGGAATGAAGCACACAACAGCTAATTGGATTAGACTGATTCAACTCCAAAAGCGGAGTTCCCATTCCTATACTTTTTGGAAAGAAAATAAAAGCATTTCACCAGGGAAAGCCGACTTCTTGCCAATACTGTACTGTACTTATTTTTCTCAAGCTGTGTTAGCATTTTTTTTTTCTTATACAAGTGGTCAGTGCATTGTGTAAATCACACACAATATAGTATTTGTGATTTGAGTAATATTTTAGGCAGTTTTTTCCTTTTCATTTGACCTCGTTTTAACCCCACAAAAAAACTATTGTATGTTCTCACTACGGTACTTTAAAGCTAGGGTCTGCGATATTTGAACACTCTGGGACTCTCTGGGACTTAGAAATATTTTCAGCGCAGAAAAGCATTCTGCTCCCTCCCCTCAGAGCCATATATGGCACAGTCCGAGCTCTGCTGAACTTGGGATCTGCTCCGCCCCCTGCTGCTCTCTGCTCAGAACCACTGCGATATTCTGTGTTTATGGAAATAAAACCTTCTAATAAAATAAAATAAAAACATGGAGCGCTAGTCCTACAACACAAAATCCAGCAGACACCAGCAGAGGTTCACGAAGCAACGTTGGACATGTTTTAATTCGCTCGTGACTTCCTCATGTCGCTGCGCTGCTGGTCTGGAATGTGTGGAATGCTTCACCTCCTCCTGTCTGCGCTGCGATATTCTGTGTTTATATGACAATATAACTGTTTAAAAATTTTAATAAAACCACGAATCACTCATCCTACAACACAAAATCCAGCAGAAATCATCAGAGGTTCACAAAGCAACGTTGGACATGTTTTAATTCGCTCGTGACTCGTGACAAATCCATTTCCTCATGTCTGTCAGTGAAGGATGAAGCGATCACTTGGCTTTTGGCAAAAAAGCTAAATAAAAGTCCAGCTCTGGGATAAAGAAGGGATATTTAATACATTTTGTGTCACATAAAAAACAGTCCTGCATCGCTTTGCAATCCTTTAATGAGAACGAGCTGCGGCTGGGACAGGTGGGGGCGTGGGTTGGGGCGTGACAAACAACTCTGTTTTTATTGGCTGTCAGTGTCCTGGTCACTCTTGTGTTTTCAGTGTTTTTATAAATGCTGATAGAGAAGCAAGGGGACAATAGATTTTTTCAGAGATTACTTTGTCTAACATCAGTTTGTCTGTAGATAGTGACTGAGTGAAGAAATATGTTAAAAATATATTGTTTGAAAAGTTACAGACTACATTACAATCTTACATACTATACCTTTAATGGTTCTAGGGCTGAACAATAATTCAATATCGCTATATGTCAAGATACACTTTTAACAATAACGGTGATGTGAGTTTTAAGCACATTTTTGATATTTCGATATGATAACAGCATTCCACTGACGCATTTCTTTTTCTGTTTGGGTTGAAGCGGCCACTTTAGTTTCAACCCTTGATTTCTACCTGGATTATTGAGCAGCATCACCGGATTATAAGGCGCATTAAGCAAAACAAAACGGTCAGATAAAGTCAAATTTTATTCAACTCATTCACAATAACTCTCAAAACTGTTAAAGGTGAACTATGTAATTTCAGCAGGACCCTGGGACTTAGAAAAATTTCCAGCAGGTAAAAGCATTCTGCTCCCTCCCCTCAGAGCCATACAGTATATGACTCTGAGGGGGAGCCAAACAGTCCGTTCTCTGTTGAACTTGAGTTCTGCTCCGCCCCCTGCTGTGTGTCCGCTTGGAGCGCTTCAATATTCTGTGATTATATGTTAATAAAACATTTTAAAAAATATAATAAAACCATAGAGCACTTGTCCAACAAAACAAAAACCAGCAGAAATCATCAGAGCTTCACGAAGCCATGTTGGACATGATTTAATTCGCTCGTGACTTCCTCTTTCTGTGCAGGTCTGGAATGCTCCGCCCCCACTACATGTCCTGTCTGCGCTGCGAAGTTCTGTGTTTATATGATAATAAAACGTTTTAAAAATATTATAAAACCATGGAGCACTTGCCCAACAACACAAAAACCAGCAGAAATCAGCAGAGCTTCACGAAGCAACGTTGGACATGATTTAATTCGCTCGTGACTTCCTCATGTCTGTCAGTCGATGTCTGGAATGTTCCGCCCCCACTACATGTCCTGTCTCTGCGCTGCGAAGTTCTGTGATTATATGATAATATAACGTTCTAAAAAATATAATAAAACCATGAATCACTCGTCCAACAACACAAAAACACCCTGAAATCAGCAGAGCTTCACCAGCCACTTTGGACATGATTTAATTCGCTCGTGAGTCGTGACAAATCAATTTCCTCATTCCTGTGAGTGAAGGATGAAGCGATCACTTGACTTTTGGCAAAAAAACAAAATAAAAGTCCAGCTCTGGGATGAAGAAGGGATATTTAATACATTTGTGTCACATACAAAACAGTCCTGCATCGCTTTGCAATCCTTTGAATGAGAACGAGCGCGGCGCTGAGGCTGGGACAGGCGGGGGCGTGGGTTGGGGCGTGACAAACAACTCTGTTTTTATTGGCTGGTCATTGTCCGGGTCACTCTGTGTTTTTAGTGTTTTTATAAATGCTGATAGAGAAGCAAGGGGACTATAGTTTTTTTCAGAGATTACTTTGTCTAACATCAGTCTGTCAGTAGATAGTGACAGAGTGAAGAAATATGTTAAAAATATATTGTTAGAAAAGTTACAGACTGCATTACAAACATACATAGTACAGCTTTAACACCTAAAAACAATTATTTGTTTGCACGACATAGCAAAGGTCTGTCTCAGTTGAACCTTTTCTTAATAAATGCACTTTAATGGTTAAATCAGTTGCTTTTCAAAAGCCGATTCACAGAAGCGGGAGAGCACAGAGAGACGACTTGCTGTGAATTTATTCAAAATTTACCAAGAAAACCACCTAAAAACAATGTTTGCTCAACATTATAGTAAATGTTTGTCTCATTTGAACTTTTCCTTAAAGCTACTATATGTAACTTTTCTAAAAATATATTTTTAACATATTTTTTCACTCTGTCACTATCTCCTGACAGACTGATGTTAGACAAGTAATCACAGAAAAAAACTATAGTCCCCTTGCTTCTCCAGGTGTTACTAAAAGCATTTCTAAAAACCCACAGTGACCCGCCGTTAACCAGCCAATAAAAACAGAGCTTCTCACGCTCCTAACCCACGCCCCCGCCTGTCCCAGCCCCAGCGGCCGCGCACGTTCTCGTTCAAAGGATTGCAAAGCGATGCAAAACTGTTTTTATTCCCCTTCTTCATCCCTGATCTGGACTTTTCTTTTGTTTTTTTGCCAAAAGTCAATTGATCGCTTCCTCCTCCGCTGACTCCATGACTGAAACAATGAGGAAATGAATTAATTTGTCACGAGCGAATTAAACTCGGGTTCAATGTGGCTGTGCGAGGCTCTGCAGATTTACTGGTGTTCTGGTGTGCTGGACCAGCGCTCCATGTTTTTATTTTATTTTTTAGAATGTTTTATTAACATATAAACACAGAAGATTGCAGCGGTTGAGACAGGACATGCAGTGGAGGCAGAGCTAAGGAGGCTGAGCTGAATTTCAGCGAGAGCAAGGGGGAGCAGAGCCATATATGGCTCTGAGGGGGAGGGATCAGAATGCTTTCCCTGTTGAAAATTTTTCTAAGTGCTGCGTTCTACAGAAACTGCAGAGTGCACCTTTAATGAGACACTTGGATTGCCACATTAGTTGAGGGCCCTCTAGTGGGTGAAAATAGTAGTGTTCATGATTGTCCATGTCAGAATGAATGAAATCATCAGATCTCAGCCAAAAATTGGGTTATAAATATGGGGAAAAAATATAAATATGTCACCTCGCTGTATAAGTCACAGGCATGCTAATTTATGCAAAAAACTGTGACTTATACAGCTCTAACCTTTACGTCAGTTCTCACACTGATCACACTCTGGGTTCAATGTTAGGGTTCAACGCAGATACATGTGGCATTCTTCTTTTCTTGTAGGGAACAGAAATATGATTACCACACGTCATGGCCTTAACGTCCGGCCTTAGCCCCACCCACTCCGCCTGCCACAATATATAGGGATGCTCGTGTTTTTCAACAGAAGCGCTGATGTTCGCACATCCGCAGTTAGATGGTGGGCAGAAAGCAAACCGATAAAAGTTAATGGTACAGTATGCTAAAGAAAACAATCAATCCATTATCCGCTGGTTTAGATTTGTCTGATTATGCGAGAGCAGCATGAGATGAAGCTAATTTATACCTTTGGTCAAGACACGCTACCTGATCCGTACACTCTGAGAAGTCGATGGAAGGACGACCCAAGACTCAAACGCTGATATCTGGAAGCGCCTGATTGAATCTTAGAGTTGCTGAAGACCTACAAATCACTGGATACATACAGTATAAGTAAGTGAGAATAGAGTAAAAATAATCAGCAAGGTACTTTTCTGTTGTGGTCAAAGTTCTTCCCTTGCAAAATATATGTTCGACATTTTGAGACAGTTGTGTTTACTTTGATTATCAGTTCAGATGGGCGTGTATCAAGGATAAGGTGAGCTGTACGTGCACAAATGAGACAGATCACAGACTTTCACCTGCATGACCATGAAGAATCAAACTTGCAGGCCACAAACACGTGCCCCATTCTTCTGAATCCAGCCCTATCTGTTGGTTGCTGAGAGCCACTTGTTTCGTCAGTCTTTATCATTCTTTCTTGGTATTCGGAGCCAGAACATTCTTCTCCCCTTTTCCCATTTGTTCATGCATCCAACCACAATGCAGGACCATATTTGTTTAGATTCATGAAAAAGCAAGACATCATATATAAAACAAATGGTGCATGTTGTTTTTCTGCCCACCAGTGAGATTTTGAATTGGGCAGTCAATGGTCGTGGTGTCACAGTGATCCTCCCTATATAGCAAGCTGAGTAGCCTGTAGCCTTTTGTCTCTTATGGGTCATGTTAGCCATAAAACTGGTAGGTGTTCATCTTTATTTGCTTATTTTCCTGTTTTTCCGTCCTCTTCTAAGAATTGACTGGAATTCCATCTTCTTCGGACTCACCTAACAGAGCCGGCTCCCAAACAGCTCCTCCATTTATTCCCATCAATGTCTTTTTGCAAACAAATCGTCTACAGTCTAAGAGCTGTTCCGTGTTAGTCAGAACTACATTCATGACATGCTACACTGGTTTGTAAAAAAACAACTCACAGATAGGAATATTTAATCTCTCCCTGTTATGAGCTGGTATTTATCCATTTGTTTGCAGATGACATATCACTGTTTCTAAACTGCTTGGGTTTTCCACTGATCCACCGACCCATCTGCTGCTGGCTTCTTGTATCTGCTAGGCTTTTTGCTCAGAGACATTTAACACATGCAGATTTTGTTTTGTTTGGGCTCTGCTGTTTTGTTTAAATATTTGTTGCGACTATCTAGCCTTTCCCTCAGCTTTTTGTCCTGATTCTATGAACTGCAAACAGTGACTCTTTTCTTGTGATTGGGTTGGAAGTGCGGACTTGGAGAAAAGGTGCAGTGTTGCTCATGTTGGCTCTTTCTACTCTTTAGTGTTGTTTGAGTGTATATACTCTTATATTATATTTGAACATTCCGACACAAATTACACACATCTTTTGTGTTTTGAGAGCGTGTATAGGGTGGATGCAATGGGTTCCCTACTTGTCAGTACCGTATATATTTTTTCTCAATTCAGAGCCTTCTGCAATCAATTGATGTGACCTTTGCATCTCTAAATGTCAAATTTCCAGTGCTTAGAACTAAGATGTACTGCAAGCTTACAGTTAATAAGATTCTCAGTTGTCTATATGTATTACTTTGTACAGCAAACCCCCTACTTACATACAAGTTTGGGACATAAGAACTGTTCGCAGCTCGATTCTGCCGTAGCTAGGGGGTGAAAATAGCGTCCCGTTCGTAGGTCCTTATTCCGTTCGTAGCTCGCGGAAATACCGCTAACTGAGCGCCGCGCACACATTTAAGCATGTACAGTAGTGTACTGTAATGTTAAAGGTTCAGTATGCAGTTTCTGTAGAACTGCAGCACTTAGAAATATTTTCAACAGGCAAAGCATTCTGATCCCTCCCCCTCAGAGCCATATGTGGCTCTGCCCCCTTGTGGTCTGTTGAATTTCAAATTCAAGCTCTGTTTTTATTGGCTGATTCAAATTCAAGCTCTGTTTTTATTGGCTGGTTACAAACTCTGTTTTTATTGGCTGGAAAATGGCGGGTCACCTTTTCTTTTTAGAAATGCTTATTTACCACCTGGAGAAGCAAGGGGACAATATTTTTTTTTTTTTTTCAGAGATTACCTGGCTAACATCAGTCTGTCAGGAGGTAGTGACAGAGTGAAGAAATATGTTCATAAAAAAAGCTACATACTGAAGCTTTAAACATTGCTATTCACATTTACAGAATAAATAAAAATATAATTTCTTACTTTGAGATGGTCAAAGCCGACATCTTAGGTTGCCATGCGTTGTTGTTGTCGGGCCGAGCAGCGCGGCGGCCGGCGAGCGAACCACGGCAGCTGCTCGAGGCCTGTGTTAGCTTCTGCTAGCCAGGCCATGAGCTGGTGTTGGAGCGGCGCGATCGGCGATCAATCTGCAGCTGCTGCTCCAGCCTGAGACGTCCACAGAGCTCACAGAGCGATTCCAGATACAGGTACTGTAGTAATTTATCCATGAGGCAATCCTGGAACACACACAGTCCTCACATGGGGCTGCCGGGATGACCGCGGTAGTCCTAAAATGGCTGCCAGGCATTTCCTGTCGGACAGGAAGTTGCGCAATCATAAAAATAAAGACTATTTTATTAAAAAATATTATTTATAAAGCCTTTAAAACAACCACAGCTGCAACAAAGTGCTGTACACATGAAATTAATAACATTTAAACACACAAAAAAAAAAAAAAATTTTTTTTTTAATTTTTTTAAATATTTTATATTAAATTATTAAAATATGATACGTTCGTAGGTCCGAGCGGCCGTAGGTCGATGGAGTCGTAGGTAGGGGGTCACCTACATGCAAACAGGAACTCACTTAACGGTGAGAGAGGGAGCCTGCCTGCAGTGGTAACTCGTTCTTGGACCTGCAACAGAGAAGGCCCTGTCCCCTCTGAGCTTAAAACGAGTACATGGAACCAATAAAAGCCTCTGGTCTGCTGATCTCAGAGAGCGCTGTGGGACATATGGCTGCAGCAGATTAGATAGGAGGGGGCAGAACTGTTTAGAGATTTAAAAGCATATAAATATTTAAATGAATTCAAAAGTGAACTGGGAGCTAGTGCAGGGAGCCCACAACTGGTGTAATGTGCTCTTGTTTGCCTGTACCAGGTAAAAATTGGGCTGCAGCATTTTGGACCGGTTGTATATGTGCAATAGAGGTTTGACTGGTTCCAAAAAGGAGCCCATTGCAGTAATTGAGCCTGATATATTGCTACCATGATTGAACAATCAGGAACATTAAAAATAAAACCATAACAAGGGTCTTTCATGTTTTTGGAGGTCATTAGATTCACCTAAAAAAATACAGATAAAACCAACGGTATTCTTTTGGATGCATTCTTTAAAATCACCACTAGATGGCTCTAAAACGAACACGTCACGCCTTTTAGTTTCTGTCAAAATCCAAATGATCCCCTCCTCAACGTATGGGTAGCTCTGAGTGAATATCAACATGCAGCCCTGATTCTGAACATGATGATTTTATATTTAAATCACATCCGGTAATGTACCATACGGATCATTAATAAACGTCTAATGATTCCTTTTCTCTTTCTGAAGATCTCCGCTCGCGCTGCCTATTCAACCATCGACGACACAAATGTAAAAAAATATATATATATCCAACAATTTATATTTTTATGTTGCAAAAGCTGACTTCTACCTTGGTAGCACTAAACGTTTGTTCCATAATAGAACCGGTGTAAAGCTGTACGCCCAGTGAACCCATGGCCTCGTTCCTTTTTTCCATTTTAGTAAAAAATATTGATGAATCTTTAAAACGAATCTGACTTTCTCGCCCAGCTGTGACCCTGACTTTGAGGTTAGCCATTAGAGTTCTCTGGGTATCCTAAGCCTCGTGTAGGCTGTTCTTGTTTATCTGATTCATCTCAGCAGTAACTGGGTTTTCTTTTTTTGCGGTAGAGTCTGAGGCTTTCGTTTTACGGCCCCGTGTTTACAGGCCTATTATTTTTACTTTGGATAGCAGCAGCTTTTACTTATTTTTTTTTTGCTCTCCCTCGTCAGGCTGTCTCTTTTTATATGTAGTTATTTACCTTGTATTTAAATATATAAAAGCAACTTTCAAAATGTCAAACTTGAAGCGGCGACGCACCCGAGCCCACCGTAAAGCAAACATATTCCCTTTTTATTTGCGCTTTGAGCAAACGCGCGACATGGGTGATGAATCAGGAGCTGTGTCATTTCTCTTATCTTGGGTTTGACACATTCTCCAGAACGCAGGCTTTAGTCTGCGACGAAACAAAGCCGTTCAAGAGGACTCGCAGACATCACAATACTGTGCGGTAAATAAACGATATCGTCCGTGGCTCTGCGAGCACATCCGGAGATAATGAACCAGTCCGGAACCACTGCTGCACCACAACAACGTCCCCGGCTCTTGCAGGGCCGCCTCAGCCAAAGGCTTTCTGAGCCGTACATTATTGATGGGGCTTAAATTGAATGTCTCTTTGTTCCTCCATCGATGGACACCAGGCGTCTGTCTCCTCTACATGGAGGGTAGTGGTGAGTGGTGGCGGGGGGAGGATGCAGGGAGGGGATATGACTCACGGCTACCCCATGGAGCAGCATGCGATTCATCCATCACATTAAGAGGTGCCACATCAATCATTAACAAGGAGCCCCCTGTTGAAAGGATGATGGACAGCTCGACAAATAAGTTAAGATGAAGTGGAACTATAGGTGACGTGGGCATGCATTATTTTTTATTTTATTTTTTTTAACATTTTGAGGCACTTTAAGTTGCCACAATGACAGATCCAGTGCAGTGAAACGATCCCGGATGGAAATTGGTATAATTCTAAGAAGGAGCTAAACTATAATGGATAATGGGCTCTTGGTTAGAGAGCTTTAAACTCAACTGAACTCCTCTCAGGGTGAATTTCCTGATGCTTTTAGGGAGGCTGAAGTGGTCGGGAGCAGGCTTCACTTAGTACTTTCCTCTTGGGTGGTCAGGCACTTTTACAGAGACGCTAGTTTATTTTTTTTTTTGTTTTTTTTTTCTTCATACTCACCGGGTGTGAGGATTGTGTGCACTCGTGATCTAATGGACCTGGAAACGTTTATGAAGATTTTACCAGCAGATATCTGCCGTGCGCTTGTATAGAGAATTGGATTATAAATGTTTTTGATTCTTTTATTCACCTTTACTCCAACTGAAGTTTGTACAAAGACCAGTGTGTCAGCAGGTTTTAGAGTTTAATCCGATGACTTGTGTTATAAACAGTGTACCAGCTGTAGATGGCTTATTGAACAACATCAGTTTGTAAATATACAGTAGTTTGTTTCTGACCAGACTGACGAGCTCATGGCTAGTCTGAACAGGACCAAGACCGAACTGGGTTGTTGCCGGGCTTTAAAAAATCAACATAAAATTTCTAAAGTTTCATAGCAGTTCATGGATGCCAACATATAGCAGTTCACGGATGCCAACATATAAAATGTATAAAACTGCACATCATCCACTGTCCTACAGACAGGGCTTAAATTGACCCGGGTCATGCCGGAAAAGGATCTGGGAACTCTCTTATTTTGACAGGTTGCGTTCCCGCAACTGTTTGCTTGGATCCAGTAACTCAAATCCCTGTCTAAAA
>JBBPBX010079996.1:0-16268 GCA_038048925.1 Garcialebias charrua
ATACGTTCTGGACATCGATGGGCTCAGGAACACTTTTCCTTATTAGCGTCTGTGAGAACATCACTGTGCCGTTTTTAAAACTCGTTTAAAAACACAGCTTTTTTCATTGGCTTTTAAACCAGAGTGAGTTCACATCTCTGTTTTAATGTTGTATTCTTACTTGTGATGTTCTGATTATTTATATCCATCCATCCATCCATTTTCTTCCGCTTATCCGGGGTCGGGTCGCGGGGGTAGCAGCCTAAGTAGGGAGGCCCAGACTTCCCTCTCCCCAGCCACTTGGAGCAGCTCCTCTGGGGGAATCCCAAGGCGTTCCCAGGCCAGCCGAGAAACATAGTCCCTCCAGCGTGTCCTGGGTCTTCCTCTGGGTCTCCTCCCGGTGGGACATGCCCGGAACACCTCACCAGGGAGGCGTCCAGGAGGCATCCTAACCAGATGCCCGAGCCACCTCAACTGGCTCCTCTCGATGTGGAGAAGCAGCGGCTCTACTCCGAGTCCCTCCCGGATGACTGAGCTTCTCACCCTATCTCTAAGGGAGAGTCCAGACACCCTGCGGAGAAAACTCATTTCAGCCGCTTGTATCCGAGATCTTGTTCTTTCGGTCATAACCCAAAGCTCATGACCATAGATGAGGGTGGGAACGTAGATCGATCGGTAAATTGAGAGCTTTGCCTTTTGACTCAGCTCTCTCTTCACCACGACAGACCGGTACAGCGCCCGCTTCACTGCGGACGCTGCACCTATCCGCCTATCGATCTCACGCTCCAGTTTTCCCTCATTCGTGAACAAGATCCCGAGATACTTAAACTCCTCCACTTGGGGCAGGACCTCCTCCCCGACCCGGAGAGGGCATGCTACCCTTTTCCGGCTCAAGACCATGGCCTCGGATTTGGAGGAACTGATCCTCATCCCGGCCGCATCACATTCAGCTGCAAACCGCTCCAGCGAAAGCTGTAGATCACGAGCTGATGAAGCCAATAGGACCACATCATCTGCAAAAAACAGAGAAGCGATTCTAAGGCCACCAAAACGGATCCTCTCAACACCTTGGCTGCGCCTAGAAATTCTGTCCATAAAAGTTATGAACAGAATCGGTGACAAAGGGCAACCTTGGCGGAGTCCAACTCTCACCGGAAACGAGCCTGACTTACTGCCGGCAATGCGGACCAAGCTCTGACACCGGTCGTACAGGGACCTAACAGCCCATATCAATGGGCCTGGTACCCCATACTCCCGGAGTACCCCCCACAGAACCCCCCGAGGGACGCGGTCGAATGCCTTTTCCAAGTCTACAAAGCACATGTAAACTGGTTGGGCAAACTCCCACGCACCCTCCAGGACCCTGTTGAGGGTGTAGAGCTGGTCTAGTGTTCCACGACCAGGACGAAAACCACACTGCTCCTCCTGAATCCGAGGTTCGACTATCCGACGGACCCTCCTCTCCAGAACCCCTGAATAGACCTTACCAGGGAGGCTTAAGAGTGTGATCCCTCTATAGTTGGAACACACCCTACGGTCCCCCTTTTTGAATAGGGGAACCACCACCCCAGTCTGCCAATCCAAGGGAACTGCCCCCGATGTCCACGCGATATTGCAGAGTCACGTAAGCCAACACAACCCCACAACATCCAGAGCCCTAAGGAACTCAGGACGAATCTCATCCACCCCGGAGCCTTGCCACCGCGGAGCTTTTTAACCACCTCGGCGACCTCAGCACCAGAGATTGGAGAGCCCGACCCAAAGTCCCCAGGCTCCGCTTCCTCAGTGGAAGACGTGCCAGTAGGATTGAGGAGGTCTTCGAAGTACTTCCGCCCACCGACTCACAACATCCCGAGTTGAGGTCAACAGCACGCCATCCCCACCATAAATGGTGGAAGTCATTCTCCATGGCCTCTCCGAACTCCTCCCACGCCCGAGTTTTTGCCTCAGCAACCACCCGAGCCGCATGCCGCTTGGACTGTCGGTACCTATCTGCTGCTTCCGGGGTCCCACAGGCCAAAAAGGCCCAATAGGACTCCTTCTTCAGCTTGACAGCATCCCTCACCGCCGGTGTCCACCACCGGGTTCGAGGGTTGCCACCACGACAGGCACCAACAACCTTGCGGCCACAACTCTGATAAGCTGCCTCGACAATAGAGGCGCGGAACATGGCCCACTCGGGCTCAATGTCCCCCGCCTCCCTCGGAACGTGTTCAAAGCTCTCCCGGAGGTGGGAGTTAAAGCTCCGTCTTACGGGAGACTCTGCCAGACGTTCCCAGCAGACCCTCACAATACGTTTGGGTCTGCCAGGTCTGACCGGCATCCTCCCCCACCATCGGAGCCAACTCACCACCAGGTAGTGGTCAGTTGACAGCTCCGCCCCTCTCTTCACCCGAGTGTCCAGGACATGCGGCCGCAGATCAGATGAGACGACAACAAAGTCGATCATTGAACTACGACCTAGGGTGTCCTGGTGCCAAGAGCACATATGGACACCCTTATGCCTGAACATGGTGTTCGTTATGGACAATCCATGACGAGCACAGAAGTCCAACAACAGAACACCACTCGGGTTCAGATCAGGGGGGCCGTTCCTCCCAACCACACCCCTCCAGGTCTCACTGTCATTGCCCACGTGAGCGTTGAAGTCCCCCAGCAGAACAAGGGAGTCCCCAGGAGGCGCACCCTCCAATACCCCCTCCAAGGACTCCAAAAAGGGTGGGTAATCTGCGCTGCCGTTCGGCGCATAGGCACAAACAACAGTCAGAGCCCGTCCCCCCACACGTAGGCGAAGGGAGGCTACCCTCTCGTTCACCGGGGTGAACCCCAACGTACAGGCACCAAGATGGGGGGCAACAAGTATGCCCACTCCTGCTCGGCGCCTCTCACCAGGGGCAACTCCAGAGTGGAAGAGTGTCCAACCCCTCTCAAGGAAACTGGTTCCAGAGCCAGAGCCATGCGTTGAGGTGAGTCCGACTATTTCTAGCCGGAACCTCTCAACCTCACACACTAGCTCAGGCTCCTTCCCCACCAGAGAGGTGACATTCCATGTCCCAATGGCGAGCTTCTGTAGCCGAGGATCAGACCGCCAGGGTCCCTGATTATTTATATGATTGTTTTTATTGTTTTGTGCTTGTTTTTGTTCTTGTACAGCACTTCAGACGGCTGATGCTGTATTTTTAAGTGCTTTATAAATAAACTGGTATGGTATGGTATGGTATGGTATGGTATATATAAAAAATATATATTTATATAAAATTAAAAAAAATTATATATATACAGTATACACATACATACAGTACATACATACATACATACATACATACATACATACATACATACATACATACATACATACATACATACATACATACATACATACATACATACATACATACATACATACATACATACATACATGTATGTCAGACAGGTGCCATCAATTTGTAGTTTTCTTTAAGAAAGCATACATTGTAACACAAGTTTAGGTTTTTTTCTCTTAGTTTATTTTGTTATTTCATAAAGGGACCATGCATATTGTCCCTTTATGAAATAAGGAAGTCTGTTGGAGTCAGCCTCCCCACCAACACAGACATCTACACCTCTAGATGCAGGAAGAGAGCCACCTGCATCATGAAGGACCTCACTCACCCAACACACATACTTTTTGTCTCACTCCCCTCAGGCAGGAGGTTGAGGAACATTAAGTGCAGAACGACGACTGAGGAACAGCTTCTACCCAGAAGATGTTAGACTCATGAATCTCTAACCAGAATAATCACTGTGAAAAATCACATCATGTTGCTGCTGATCTGTTTCATGCTGTTGCTTATCTGTTTCATGTTGCTGTGTTCATTCATGCTCATCTGCTCACACAGACTCATGTTCGTGCTGCTGTCCGGTGTATTGTTTTCAAGCTATTAGTGCTCAGTGTATATTTAGTTGATGTTTTTCTTAGTTCATATCTTAGATCTTATCACTGTTTTTCTTTTACATTTTATTGTTGGATGTAACTGGGACCCTGTGTACATAATTTCATTCTACTGCATGTACCACACTATAGTGCGAACAACAATAAAGAACCTTGAATCCTTAAATACTAATCAACATGAAGCCATCACATAAATATGCTAGATCTAGCCAATGTGGCAAATTTTCATCTGTCCCCTAGCAGGTTGATTTAAGATATTTAAAAAAATTACAGTTAACATGCATGACCTATAATTTATGACAATTTTAAATATAGCTAAAAGTAGTGTAATTCATAGTAAACATTTATATAAAGAAATAAAAAGAAGTCATCACCATAAAAGGGGAAAAGGGAAGGGGAAAAAGTAAAAAGTTGATTTAAGAATTATTAAAAAAATGAGTACAATTCTGATTATCTAGTAATCATTGCTTAAGTGATTTCCTAAAACAGTTTAATGATGTAATATTTCTTAGTTCTAATAGTAGTTTATTCCAATAATTTGGAGGCCAAACAGAAAATGATGACTGGCCAAAGGAACTTTTTCTAAATGGTATTTTACAGTCTCCCCTACTAACTGCTCTAGTTATGTTTGGTAGTAAATGCAACTGGACAAAGTTTTTTAGTGGTGGAGGAGCCAAACCATGAAGGACTTTATGCACAAGTATGACATCTGAATACATGATCATGTTTTCTCAAGTCAAAAAGTCATACTCACAGATTTTCCCCTATCACGGGGGTGTCTGGAACGTAACCCCTACAATAATCGAAGTACTACTGTATTTCACTAACTAGATGAAAACAAACAAAGACATCAACAACCCACTTTGGTCATGCTTAAAGAGCTGTCTGCAATGGGTAAGATATTACTTGTTCATAAGCAGTTCACAGCAGCATATTATACGGAACAACGCTTTTCGAGCTGAATCTCCTCTGTGGGCTGAAATTAAACACAGTCGACTTTGATCTCGTTCCATCAAGAGATATTAAAAATCACATTAAGCACCACTTTATAAATAAAGAAGCGTCAACTCATAATCTATTAATATGATGCAAAGCAATTTGATTTTTCTCCTACAAGGCAATCAATTATAACTATCAATCACTTAGGACTTAATTAATGTTTGATGCCAGGGCGCCCCTCCCTCATTCAGGCAGCTAAAAAAACAAACGCACAAAAGCAGAAGAGAATCTCTGAAGCATCCAGGCTTTGATCCCGTCACGGTTTTGATGCCTGTGGATTTCACAGATGTGCAAAATTAATCCCTGGTTATGAGTAAACCTTAACTAGAAAGTGAAAGGGTTTGTGACATCGCAGAGGGAGAACACATGTAGGCCCAGTTAGAATCTTTTGGTTTGCTTGAAAATTTGGTTAGGATGAAAACTAGACAGATATTTGTCATTTTACCCAGAGATCAAACAAAACACTGAAGCACAAAGCACATTTTCACTGCACCGCACTACAACTACACTAAATAAATCTGTAAGTTTAAAATGTGTTGACCCGTTTGATTCTCAGAGAAAAGATCCACAAAGTGATCCATCTGGAAACAGTTCAGTCTTAATACCATCGTTCTCATTCTATAAGGCGTGCTTAAAATCCTTGATTTTTTTCAAAATTCAACTGTGAGCCTTATGTATTAATTCTGGTTGTGCTTACTGACCTCAAATTGGTTTATGTGATGTTGATGTGATACATGGTGCTCAAAAATGAACTTATTTTGTTTAATGCAACTTATAGTCCAAAAAATGTGGTAAAAAACGTCTTACAGTTTATTGCTTTTCTCTCTTATTTTTACAACGCGTTGACACTTTTGTAACAAATAAATAAACTAGTTCCAACTTCACATAATGCAGATTTCAATACACAAACCACAGCACCATGCAAAAGATCTGAGACATATTTTATTTCTTTACATGTGTCAACTTTCCTAAGTTTCTTCAGGTTTTCTGAATATCTTAGTTTTTCTTCAGACTTTGGTCGCTTATTAAAGGTTCAGTATGTAGTTTTGTAGTGCAGTCTGTAACTTTTCTAACAATATTTTTTTAACAGATTTCTTCACTCTGTCACTATCTCCTGACAGACTGATGTTAGACAAAGTAATCTCTGAAAAAAACTATAGTCCCCTTGCTTCTCTATCAGCATTTATAAAAACACAGAGTGACCCGTCCTTAACCAGCCAATAAAAACAGAGTTTTAACCAGCCAATAAAAACAGAGCTTCTCACTTCTCACGCTCCTAAGGAAGGGAACGATGTGCAACATACTTGCTATGGGAATTGTGCCCCCGCGCGATTACCTAAAGGAATATACTCACGCCATTACGGCAGGGGCGTCACCGCCGCGCCAGAGGCCCCGCCCTCTGGGTACTTAAGCGGCTTGCGCCCCTCCATCTTTCTCCAAAGTTGCACTTCACCGAGCTTTCAGCATTGAAAAGGGCCAGCTATGTTGCACCTCGTTCCCTTCCTTCAGGGAACATGAGTTATGGTGCATAACTTTCAGTTCCCTTTCAGTTGGTCTCTCGGTGCAACATACTTGCTATGGGAACGTAATCCACTCACGCCCTTGAAATGCTCAGTAAAATGCATGCTAGAGTGAACGTCTGCCTGTGACCAACAGGCACCTCAAGGCTACTTTCTACTGTGTGTTAGAAAGGACAGCCTGAGTGACGTCACCTGCAGTAACATCCAAACTGTAATGCTTTGCAAAAGTATTTAATGAGCTCCAATTCGCAGTAGCACAGATGTCTGCGACTGGCACACCCTTAAATAATGACCAGGAAGTGGCCAAGCCCCTAGTGGAGTGAGCATGCACTCCAGAGGGTACCTGTTGACCTTTGCTACTGTAGGCCCTCTTAATGGCCTCAGTCACCCAATGTGAGAGGCGTTGTTTTGATAGGGCTCTCCCTGTAGCAGGTGCTGCAAAGCAGACGAACAGTTGGTTTGTTTTCCTCCATTCGGCTGTTCTCTGCATGTAGGTGCGTAAAGCCCTCACTGGGCAGAGAGCCTGTAGCCTTTCCTGTTCCTGAGTGAGAACAGGGGCCGGTGGAAAGGAGGAGAGATCAAAGTCTAGACTCCTGTGGTTCAAGGTCAAGACCTTGGGGGTGTATGCGGGATTAGGCCTTAAGGTGACCTTTGACCCATCAGGGGCGAATCTGGTACACATTGGATGTACAGATAATGCGTGGAGGTCACCCACGCGTTTCGCTGAGCAAAGTGCCAGGAGTAGAGCAGTTTTGTAAGATAGTAAATCTATCTTAACCTCGCTCAGTGGCTCGAATGGAGGGCCACAAAGAGCCCCCAGGACCAGGCCAAGATCCCAACCAGGGGTCAGGGTCCTGCTGAGTGGTTTGGTCCGAAGGACACCCCTCATAAACCTTATTATGATTGGATGTGCTCCGGGTGTCTTGTGTCCCCAGCCTTCATGGCAGGCTGAGATCGCTGATAGGAAAACTTTAATCGTTGAATAAGAACAACCTTTTTCCAGTAAATCCTGAAGGAAGGTCAGGAGTTGAGCCAAGTCGCATGCATAAGAAATAATATTTCTTTCTGAGCACCAGGCTTCAAAGATGCGCCACTTTTGTGCGTATAAAGATTGTGTTGAACCAGCATGGGCATTCTGTATGGTCAATACTACATTTTCTGGCAAACCTTTCGCCATCAACCTGTTCTTTTCAGCCAAAAAGCTGAGGTTTTTGGTTGTTCCTGGCCTAAGTGGTTGTATTGCTCCTTCTGGTGACACAGAAGCTGTTAACCTCTGGGGTTCAACCAGATTGGGAAGGCCTTCTTGTTGATGTGCTCCCAAGTTACCCTGCTCAGGGCTACAGGTATTCCCCGATTTACGAGCGAGATCCGTCACAAGGGGGCGCTCGTAAACCGGAAATCTCGTAATTTGGAACGGCCGCCATTGCTCTCGTAAACCCGGAAGTCCGCTCGTAAATTTCGCCAGCGCACCTAAAAACACTCTATTTTCATCTATAAACTACTTTTGAGTGCATAAAAATGATCGGAAACGTGTGTTTATATGCTTAACTTGCTAACTGTAGTGAAAAAACACATGAAAACTCAGTATTTTTTTCGTTTTTTCCAAAAATTCGCAACCCGGAAGTCCGCTCGTAAATTTCGCCAGCGCACCTAAAAACACTCTATTTTCATCTAAAAACTACTTTTGAGTGCATAAAAATGATCGGAAACGTGTGTTTATATGCTTAACTTGCTAACTGTAGTGGAAAAACACATGAAAACTCAGTATTTTTTTCGTTTTTTCCAAAAATTCGCAACCCGGAAGTCCGCTCGTAAATTTCGCCAGCGCACCTAAAAACACTCTATTTTCATCTAAAAACTACTTTTGAGTGCATAAAAATGATCGGAAACGTGTGTTTATATGCTTAACTTGCTAACTGAAGTGAAAAAACACATGAAAACTCGGTATTTTTTTCGTTTTTTCCAAAAATGTGCAGCTCGTAAGTCTGGGACCTCGCAGATCAGAGCGCTCGTAATTCGGGGACTACCTGTAATTGGGGGCCGATGAGGCCTTTCAACTTTATTAGACAGGTTTGGAGCTGAAAATATATTTTCCTCCTACAAATCTGGAGTTCTGTCGTGAGTCTGCGAGTTATGTAAACGAGCAGATCTCCTAACTCCAATCCTATCCTTGTGATGGTCCAGTTTACTGGTCCTCTGCTTTAATGGAGCGTTGGAACCAGACAAACCGACCGAGGTCCGTGTATCACCCCCTGGGGGAATTATTTTTGAAAGTAGTTTTGGATCAGCACAGAACAGGGAGAGACATGCGGTCTGAGTACTACTCAGGCATTTCATGTCCCTCATTAATAACAAAGGAGCAGCTGCGCTGTGCGAGCGTGGGGGTGTACCTCTTGGTTTGGCAGACTTGCGATTATTTGATGATAAGGAGCTCAGTTCCTCTTGAAAAACAGGAAGAGAAATCTGATTCGGCTCTGGTTTGTTTTTACCTACAACCGGCTGGAAACAGTCATTGTTGTGAAGGTGTGAAAATTGTAGCTGCCTGAGGGCGTCTGATGAAGCCCCCCCGTTGTCAGACGTTGTCAGCTTGCCTCTCTGAGGAGCTGACATGTCACGTGTTCGTCTGGTAAGTGTATTGGCTCTCCTGTTGTTCACAATGGAACTAGGGTTTGAGCATGTGACCCTCCCCACCTGTCTTCCTGAGAGGTGTGGGGGGGTTCGCAGACGCCTCTGCATCTGCTCATTGCAGAGGCGTTCTGTTGGGGCTTATCAATTATGCTAATACCCCGTGGGCCGTGAGAGAGAGGGGAAAAAAGGCCCTCTCTCTTTATGACGGTTTGCAGGTCAGAGACCTGTTCTGTGTTGTTGTTGTTTGTGGGTTTTTTTTTTCAATAAAACAGAGAGGAGCTGTTTCATGAACTTTATTTGTGCTTTTGTGCAATGACGTACATGATTTTATGTCACTCACAGCAGAGAAGGCATGATTTGTGCATGCTGTAAAATTACCAGGGGATTGTACTATATTACAAGCAAAGTCTGGACATGAAGGGATCATTCCCGTTACCACGTGGGAGGGTGACCCTGTAATGTGGACACGTGGACCTGGTTCATCAGGCATGGTTCTTTCTGTTGTCCCGGTTCGCCGAGGAGTCCCTGTGTTTGGTCGCCTGGCGGGGGACAAACCTGTTTTTGCTCCATGCGTGTTCGGTACGAGGTGGGCCCTAGGGAGGTCTTTGCCTGGGCTCCTCCTCGTATGCAGGCCGCTTCTGCGGCGGGGCATGGGATATTGAGTGGTGCCGAGGTTGCGCAGGTCTGCTACCAGCAGACTTCCTTGGAAGGGCGAAGCTTCTCCGGGGGATGCCTACCCGGAGGGCTTCCGCCTGTCTGCGCCTTTGGTCCATCTTGGTCTGAATTCGCTCCAAAGCTTTCCCAAATAATCCCGCCGGCTCTATCGAGTGGTGTAGAAAAGGCACCTTCTGTCCCTCCGGGAGCTCCGTCAGAGTCATCCAGAGGTGGTGGATGGCGATGACCACTTCCGCCATTCCCCTGCTTTGTGCAACAGCAGTTGTCCCCTTCATACGGAGCACGAAGTCTGTTGGGCTTCATCCAGCAATTCGGCAGCTGCCTGCTTGTCCGTTGTCGTTTGGAGCTGTTGCAGTTTTTCGGCTAGGTAAGCCTGCATTAACGCGGACGCGTTCATGGCGCGTGCCGCGAGTCCCTGAGCTTTGTAGCATTTCTCTAGAAGAGATGCTGAGGCCCAGCAAGCCTTGCTGGGAAGAGTTGGTTTTGTTCCTGATGATTTAGGAGCCAGGTGAGATGCTAGAGTGTCCTCAATCTGAGGCACGTTATCTATTCCCACTTCATCCATCCCATCCACGTCGAGGAACTGTGAGAGGGGGAGAAGCATGGGGGCTCGTGGCTGAGTCCAGGTGCGCATTAGTTCTGTGAGGAAGTCTAGGAACACGGGCATCTTTTGCCTCGTGGCGGCCTGCTGCTTTGAGTAGAAATAGTTTCCTGCCAGCCTCGTGACCTGTTGGTGAGGCGGAGGTTCAGGCCATGGGATGTTCAGCGCGTCCGTTGCTCTGTGGCACAAGTCGAACAGAGCAAGGATGGAAAAGTCAGTTTCTGGGAGCACAGGTACTGGGGTCTGGGAGAGGTCTTCACCCTGATCCTCCAGTTCCAGGTCCGCCTCCTCCGTAAAAAATTTGCCACAGGCTGAAATCGAGATCTCGTCCTCGTTCATCATGCCCCGGGTGTCAAATTCGACTGTTAGGTCCACCATGGGAGCCAGCACGTCAGGGCTGTCGCCCCATTCGATACGTGTGCTGTCATGAAGAGCCATGTTCTGGAGCTCCGGCATGGGAGTGAGGGGCTCCGTGGTGTCCACGTCCGCTGGAGTCGCTGAAGAGCCCATGGCCTTGGTGACGAGGTCAACCCAATGCCGTAGCACTGCATCCATCATGAGGCTGCAGTGTGGGCAAAAGTCGGGCGTATCCAGTGCTGCTTTTGCATGCAACATCCCCAAGCAGATTGGACAGGCCTCGTGGGTGTCCATAGCTGCGAGGGAAAAACCACACCCGCTGGGACAGGCGCGCAAGGTCGGGCTCGCCGTCCCGCTGGTTTTCCTTGGAAGTCTCGCCTTTCGCTTTCCCTTCTCTGGAGGCATGTCCGAGATTAAGCGAGCGAGTCCTTCCAGAAACTTCTTTCTTTTTCCTTGAAAAGTCTCCTCCGTCGTGTCGCTTTTGCTGGCTAGCTCGCTAGGAGTTAGCGAGGTAGCTTTTTTCTTGTGGCGTAGTTAGCGCAGTCGAGCGAAGCAACCTGTAGAGAGAGGAGAAGAAAATACTTTGGGGTTAAGAGAAATGTGCCGGACTAGCTTTCGCTAGCCCAGTAGTACGTAGGAATAATTCTCTGTGCGCTCTGTGTAGGGAGCAAGCTCACCTCTGGTTGAGCGATGAAGCAACAGAGAAGTCCCGCGAAGAGGTAGTTCAGGTTTAAGCGAGGTGAAGGGCAAAAAGAGAAAGATGGAGGGGCGCAAGCCGCTTAAGTACCCAGAGGGCGGGGCCTCTGGCACGGCGGTGATGCCCCTGCCGTAAAGGCGTGAGTATATTCCTTCAGGTAATCGCGCGGGGGCGCAATTCCCATAGCAAGTATGTTGCACTGAGAGACCAACTGAAAGGGAACTGTTTTGTATGTGACACAAATTTATTAAATTCCCCTTCTTCATCCCTTTTCTGGACTTTTTTTTGTTGTTGCCAAAAGTCGAATAATCGCTTCCGCCTCGCTCCCTTCGCTGACTGGAATGAATGAGGAAACTAAATTTTCACGAGCGAATTAAACTCGGGTTCAACGTGGCTGCCCGGTGCTCTGCATATTTCCTGGTCTTCTGGTCTGCTGGACCAGCGCTCCATGGTTTTATTTTATTTTATTAGAACATTTTATTAACATATAAACACAGAATATGCAGCGGCTCTGAGAGGACATGCAGTGGAGGCGGAGCTGATCTCAAGTTCAGCAGACCATGGGGGGGAGGGAGCAGAATGCTTTTCCCTGTTGAAAATCTTTCTAAATGCTGGTCTATACAGAAACTACATACAGCAGCTTTGACACCTGCCAATTCTAACACCTGACCAGTCCAACACCTGACCAGTCTAACACCTGACCAGTCTAACACCTGACCAGTCCAACAACTGACTAGTCTAACACCTGACCAGTCCAACACCTGACAGTCTAACACCTGACCAGTCCAACACCTGACTAGTCTAACACCTGACTAGTCTAACACCTGACCAGTCTAACACCTGACCAGTCCAACACCTGACCAGTCTAACACCTGACCAGTCCAACACCTGACCAGTCCAACACCTGACCAGTCCAACACCTGACTAGTCTAACACCTGACCAGTCTAACACCTGACCAGTCTAACACCTGACTAGTCTAAGTCTAACACCTGACCAGTCCAACACCTGACCAGTCTAACACCTGACCAGTCCAACACCTGACTAGTCTAACACCTGACCAGTCCAACACCTGACTAGTCTAACACCTGACCAGTCTAACACCTGACCAGTCTAACACCTGACCAGTCCAACACCTGACCAGTCCAACACCTGACTAGTCTAACACCTGACCAGTCCAACACCTGACCAGTCTAACACCTGACTAGTCCAACACCTGACCAGTCCAACACCTGACCAGTCTAACACCTGACTGTCCAACACCTGACCAGTCTAACACCTGACCAGTCCAACACCTGACCAGTCCAACACCTGACCAGTCTAACACCTGACCAGTCCAACACCTGACCAGTCCAACACCTGACCAGTCTAACACCTGACCAGTCCAACACCTGACCAGTCCAACACCTGACCAGTCTAACACCTGACCAGTCCAACACCTGACCAGTCCAACACCTGACCAGTCTAACACCTGACCAGTCCAACACCTGACCAGTCTAACACCTGACCAGTAACACCTAGTCCAACACCTGACCAGTCCAACACCTGACCAGTCTAACACCTGACCAGTCCAACACCTGACCAGTCCAACACCTGACCAGTCTAACACCTGACCAGTCCAACACCTGACCAGTCCAACACCTGACCAGTCTAACACCTGACCAGTCTAACACCTGACCAGTCCAACACCTGACCAGTCCAACACCTGACCAGTCCAACACCTGACCAGTCCAACACCTGACCAGTCCAACACCTGACTAGTCTAACGCCTGACTAGTCTAACACCTGACCAGTCTAACACCTGACTAGTCTAAGTCTAACACCTGACCAGTCCAACACCTGACCAGTCTAACACCTGACCAGTCCAACACCTGACTAGTCTATCACCTGACTAGTCCAAAACCTGACCAGTCTAACACCTGACCAGTCCAACACCTGACCAGTCCAACACCTGATCATTCTAACAACTGACTAGTCCAACACCTGACCAGTTAAACACCTGACCAGTCTAACACCTGACCAGTCTAACACCTGACCAGTCCAACACCTGATCAGTCTAACAACTGACTAGTCCAACACCTGACCAGTTAAACACCTGACCAGTTAAACACCTGACCAGTCTAACACCTGACCAGTATAACACCTGACCAGTCTAACACCTGACTAGTCTAACAACTGACTAGTCTAACACCTGACCAGTCCAACACCTGACCAGTCTAACACCTGACCAGTCTAACACCTGACTAATCCAACACCTGACCAGTCCAACACCTGACCAGTCTAACACCTGACCAGTCTAACACCTGACCAGTCCAACACCTGACCAGTCCAACACCTGACCAGTCCAACACCTGACTAGTCTAACACCTGACCAGTCCAACACCTGACCAGTCTAACACCTGACTAGTCCAACACCTGACCAGTCCAACACCTGACCAGTCAAACATCTGACAAGTCTAACACCTGATGTCCAACACCTGACCAGTCTAACACCTGACCAGTCCAACACCTGACCAGTCCAACACCTGACCAGTCCAACACCTGACCAGTCTAACACCTGACCAGTCCAACACCTGACCAGTCCAACACCTGACCAGTCAAACACCTGACCAGTCTAACACCTGACCAGTCCAACACCTGACCAGTCAACACCTGACCAGTCTAACACCTGACCAGTCCAACACCTGACCAGTCTAACACCTGACCAGTCCAACACCTGACCAGTCCAACACCTGACCAGTCTAACACCTGACCAGTCCAACACCTGACCAGTCCAACACCTGACCAGTCTAACACCTGACCAGTCCAACACCTGACCAGTCCAACACCTGACCAGTCTAACACCTGACCAGTCCAACACCTGACCAGTCCAACACCTGACCAGTCTAACACCTGACCAGTCCAACACCTGACCAGTCCAACACCTGACCAGTCCAACACCTGACCAGTCCAACACCTGACCAGTCCAACACCTGACTAGTCTAACGCCTGACTAGTCTAACACCTGACCAGTCTAACACCTGACTAGTCTAAGTCTAACACCTGACCAGTCCAACACCTGACCAGTCCAACACCTGACCAGTCTAACACCTGACCAGTCCAACACCTGACTAGTCTATCACCTGACTAGTCCAAAACCTGACCAGTCTAACACCTGACCAGTCCAACACCTGACCAGTCCAACACCTGATCATTCTAACAACTGACTAGTCCAACACCTGACCAGTTAAACACCTGACCAGTCTAACACCTGACCAGTCCAACACCTGACTAGTCTAACACCTGACTAGTCCAACACCTGACTAGTCCAACACCTGACCAGTCTAACACCTGACCAGTCCAACACCTGACCAGTCCAACACCTGATCATTCTAACAACTGACTAGTCCAACACCTGACCAGTTAAACACCTGACCAGTCTAACACCTGACCAGTCTAACACCTGACCAGTCCAACACCTGATCAGTCTAACAACTGACTAGTCCAACACCTGACCAGTTAAACACCTGACCAGTTAAACACCTGACCAGTCTAACACCTGACCAGTCTAACACCTGACCAGTCTAACACCTGACTAGTCTAACAACTGACTAGTCTAACACCTGACCAGTCCAACACCTGACCAGTCTAACACCTGACCAGTCTAACACCTGACTAGTCCAACACCTGACCAGTCCAACACTTGACCAGTCTAACACCTGACCAGTCTAATACCTGACCAGTCCAACACCTGATCAGTCTAACACCTGACCTGGCCCCTGGGGGTCATTGTGTGTGTTCGTTGGTAGGGTCCTCCCAGTTCTCCCCTATGGTCGGATCTGGGGGGTGGGTGAGTGGTTCGTCCTGTTTAGGTGGCCCTGGGGGCTCTGAGCTTGGGGTCCTTCTTGGGGTCTTGGGCTCTGGTAACCCCCTTTTTCTGCCTCCGGTCTTAAGGGGCGGATCTCTGATACTTCGGTCACTATTGAATGTTCTATTAGAGAAGCCTTATTCATTTATGCATGCTCACAACCACACACAAATAGATGCAGGGATATGTAGGGATAAAATACTAGTCAGTTTTGCTGAGTGTACAATATTCCAGATGAAATATTTGAATAGATTTTATCTGATACAAACTTATCATCAATATTCACGAGTTCTCTCTTTTTAGATTAATATCATAAATTCTGTGGCTAGACCAGATGTAATTCACAGGAAACGTTAAACTTATGTTGGTACAGTAGGACTGAACCATTTATTTAACAGAATCATTAAATTACATCACACATTTGTACGTGTTTGGATCGATCGAAATTTCCTATAACTTACTTCAGCATGAAACATGCGTCCGTAATTTTATAGGAACAACAGAACACAAGTTATGGGTGTTATTAACTTATATCTCTGCTGGCACAATAACTTAAAGTTTAGTTAACTGGTTTAGTTAACTTTATAGGAAAGTTTCATAGAAGAGAAAATGGACGATTAAAGAAGATGGAGGATGAGGAAAGGCATTATCTTGATGTGTTTTAACCAGAAACATGGCAGTTCCTTGGCGGCTTCCGCTCGACTCGGTCGAATGGACATCAACGTTTTACCTGTGCGAAGATTCTTGGTCTCTGCTTCGGTAAACTTGTCCCAACCTCACGTGCACAAACTGTCCGTTCGTGCTACGGTTTACAGCTGACAGGCGTCCATTTTTGCAACGGCTCGCTCACAAGACGGCTTCCACCTCACCGAAGTAACGACCTCAGTTCCGGTTTGGCTTTTCAAGATAAAAGCTTACTTGAAGGAATTTATTCAGATGGAGCTTTCCAGCTCTTGAAGATGACTTATAACTTGGCATGTTATAAGTCTTTAACTGAATGACGTTTCCTTAGCGTGTGACTGGCGTTCATTCAGCT
>JBBPBX010079997.1:0-10117 GCA_038048925.1 Garcialebias charrua
CACACGCACACACACACATACACACACACACGCACGCACACACACACACACACGCACACACACACACACACACACACACACACACACATACACACACACATGCACACATGCATGCACATAAACCCACTTTCTCACTATTCTCTTTACTTCACAAGGAAACTGTGAGAAAGCAGGTGTTTATACAACTTTTGACGGGAACCTTTTCTGTTCCCGTGGGAAAACTCCACCCACACAAATCTTCATGACTCATTTGTCTTGATTTTAATGAGCGGGTCAATTTGACCCAGAACAGTAAATGTGTCTCAAGTTCAATTATAAAGATCACCCTTTGAAAAAAATAAAATAAAATGTAACATAATTTTTTTTACAAAAATCAATTTCAAGGATAATTATTGTTTTTTTGTGTGTAGGTTTTTTCAGCAAACATAAAAAATGTAAATCACATTGTTTATGTCCAAATGAGTTAGTCGTCATTATCCTTTATTTATGAGAAATAAAAAAAACATCATTGCACAAATATTGACTGACATGGTTAGTATTGGAGTTAATAATCAGATACAAAAAGGTTTTGGAGGATTTTTTGGGTTTCTGACACTATTACATGATTAAACACTCCCCGGGTCAAATTGACCCACGAACATTATTGCTGTACCTCAGAAACAAACATAACAGGAGGGTTAAGAATGACTGCAATAGTATTAATCAGTTTTTAAAGAGTAAAGTTTTCTTTCATTCAGCTAATTTTAATTTTATTTTTGTCCACTCAAAAAGAGGTTTCCTCAACCTACATGTATACGTCTATCTGTACAGTATATGTATATGCATATATTCATGTATATGCATATATATACTATTTGAAATAGTGTTTGTGTGTGTGTATGTGTGAGGGTTTTGTTGTTTATATGGACAGTGGTTTGTTAGGACAATTATGAGCTGTAAACTTTTTGATTGTCTGAGTGTTTTCAGTGGTAAGTTACTGAAATGTGACTTAGAAGATCCAAATTGTTTACATGTACTTTCTGTTTTTGATGTAGTATGAAGGTTATATTTGTCCTTGAGTACTATACTTTTCGTGTGAACTCGTCAATCAGCAAATCATAAGTAAAATTAAGTAGTTTTTTATATGAGGGATATTCTTATAATAAACTAAGGTTTTAAGATTTTAAAGAAGGACTTTATATTCATCACTCAGAAATGAATTCGAAATTACTAACATTTACAAATATAGGTTTATGTTTTGTTGTGATTTTGTTTTGCCTATGTTTTTTAACATACTGAGTTTTATTTTAATTTTAAATATTGCATTTCCTTTATATAGTGTGAGAAGCATATCCTGGTTAATAAAAGTGTGTCATCCTTGGAGAGTTGTGAACAATGCCATGGACCTGTTTCTGCATGCAAGTGGATTGGCTATCAGTGCAAAGGTATATATATATTTTTTTTTTTGACACACATACTGTACAATTAAAACTTAGTATAATAGCTGTAATTTTACAATTTTAAATAGATAAATCCCTAAATGATTTATAATACAATAAACCAAACTCTTGTAACTCAATCCTCATGGCCTAATGAGTCAATCCTGTATAAGTTAAGGTTGAATGAATTCAAGTTGTTGCAACTGGTCATACAGTGATCCGTGTCATGTAGTGAATGTTTTGCTTATGTTTGTTCTACCGCCCGGTCGTTTTAAAAAGTACTGCATGCATTACATTTTTTTCAGTTTGTTCTAGAAATTGGCATGGAAGCTGCCTTAAACAAAGTCATGAGAAATTTGAACACATATCAGAGGTGAGCATCTACATACATATTTTTTTTCTATTGCTTTCAGGGGTTTAAGAATTAAAATTGTTTCTCATAATTTCAGGAGAAAGAACGTTTTTATAGTTCTGGGAAGGAGTTCTCATCAGATGAGGAAATGACCAATCTGCTTGATAAGGACTATGTACCAAATTCAGAAACGGATGATGAAGATTCTGATGCAAGCATCCCCATTCAGTGTAGCCAGTCCAAAGTTGGACAGATTCTGGAAAAAGCAGCAATATCTGATCCTAATATGTCAGACACAAGTTTCCCTGTTTTTCCCAGCACGTCAAAATGTTGCTTTCCTCCTGACACAAGTAATATTGGAGAAAGCGCATTTAAAACATCAGGCCAAGCCACTTCTACCACATACTCAAAGGATAATAAACCAGACAGAAAAGATGAGCTTCTCAAACAGGAATCCTCAAAGCAGATTACATGTCTACCAAACTTCTGTTATATTTGTGGTAAGCCACAAACTAAAATTTCACGCCATTTTCTAACACACCAGACGCATCCTGAAATTATCCAACTGTTTTCCTTTGACAAGAATTCTAACGAGCGCAAAGTTTTATTAGAAAAATTGAGGAACAGAGGAAATAACAAGTATAACCAAGCGGTTTTACAAGATGGACAAGGGCCCTTGAAAGTGAAGAGAAAGACAAAAGCTAAGGCCGTAGCTGGAACATTTATTCACTGTATCTACTGTGAAGGAATGTACGTTCGAAAGCAACTATGGAGACATGTCCGTAGATGCCCCTGTAAGCCAGAAAATATGGATATGGATAATCCACCTGGAAGAGCCAAAGTGCTGAGTTTGGCTTTGGCTAAAGAGTCTGCATTCTATCATGAAATCTCAAGCGGAGTATGTAAGATCATTAAAAGTATGAAACCCGACGATGTTACCTCAGCTGTGAGAAATGACCTGTGTATTATTCAGTTTGCTCAGTCACTCCACAACAGACATGGACAAGACCACTCAAAATACGACTACATGCGACAAAAGCTTCGTGAAGTTGGCCGTTTGTTGATATGTCTGCGCACAAAATATGCAATACATAACCTAGAGGATGCTGTGAAACCTGCTAACTTCCAGAGAGTTGTGCAAGCAGTAAAGACTGTGTCAGGCTTTGATGAAGAAACACGTTCATACAAAACACCAAGCCTTGCCATAAAACTGGGACATACACTGAACAAAATCTGTAATCTTGTTCATTGCCGAGCACTCGTGGCAGAAGATGAACAACTGATGAAGTCGACAGACGCATTCAAAAAACTGTGCTCATCAAAATGGTCAGAGATGGTGTCTCATAGTGCCCATAGCACTTTAAATCATGCCAAATACAATAAGCCATTGACATTACCATTCACTGAAGATGTTAAGCTTCTGCATCAGCATCTGAATAAATCAGGAGAAAATGCCTTTAACACCTTGAAAGATGAAGCCAGCCCCCAGACTTATGCAGAACTTGCAAAAGTTACACTTGCACAGGTCATTGTGTTCAATCGTAGACGAGCAGGAGAGGTTTCAAAGATGCACCTACGAAGTTTTATGGAGCGTGATACCACCAAGCTCCATGATGATGTTGCCATGGGTTTGTCAACGGTTGAACAGAAGCTCTGCAGCCATTTCACTCGGGTTGAAATCATTGGGAAAAGAGGCCGAAAGGTTGCAGTTTTACTCGCACCAAATGTGGTGGATGCACTGACTTTATTGGCAAGTAAGAGAGAGACATGTGGTGTTTTACAAACAAACTTATTTCTATTTGCAAGACCTAAATCAATGAGTCACTACAGAGGACAGGACAGTCTGCGTGTTCATGCAAGCCAGTGTGGAGCAAAGCACCCAGAGTTCCTCAGGTCAACACAACTACGGAAACATGTAGCCACGCTCTCACAAGTCTTGAACTTAAAAAACAATGAACTTGACCAGGTTGCAGACTTCTTGGGCCATGACATCCGTGTTCACAGGGAATTTTACAGATTACCAGCTCCCACCACACAACTGGCAAAGATATCCAAGCTACTTCTGTCACTGGAAAAAGGACAGCTTTCCAAACTGAAAGGGAAGTCCCTGGATGAAATTGAAATCGAAGGTTTGTTCAAATTTGCTTTCATTTATTCATTATTTTAAGTATCAAAACTTCACAAAGATTAATTTTAACCAATCTTTTACAGGTTGAAAAAAATATGGAAGAACTTTTAATACAAAATACAGAAAGGTACATACCAGATACTGGTAGCATACTGGTTATTTAACCGGTATGTATATTTTGTACCAGACTATTCTATAAAATGACATGTTATCTTGTACTCAATTGGTATGTACCTGGTACCTATGCAACCTGGCTTTATAATGAAATGACTAATTACCTAGTTGCCTGGTATGTACCGAGGTTTTTGTTACAATCAAAAAAATGTGTTCAATAAAAAAACAACTGGACTTTTATTTGTAGCAGAAGACGTTTCGCCCTTCATCCAAAAGGCTTTCTCAATTCTAAGAGCAGACTGTGAGAGTGAAGTTATAAATGCTGAGAGATCCGTCTCTCAGCATTTATAACTTCACTCTGTCTGCTCTTAGAATAAAGGAAGCATTTTGGATGAAGGGCAAAACATCTTCTGCTACAAATAAAAGTCCAGTTGTTTCTTATTGAACACTTTTTATTTTATCATGTCCTCGATGACTGAGAATCTTCAACAGGTCTTTGTTACGTTTGTATATTTATTATACAAACTGGGTTATAAAAACTTTTGGGACAGTAAACAAATTCTGAATAGAACAAATCACAGATCAAAAGTTTAAACTGAGAGAATAGATCATTTTAAGGGAAACATTTGTTGTTTCAAAATTTCATGGCGTCAACAAATTCCAAAAAAGTTTGTTGGACAAGTCCATTTTTACCACTGTGTGGCATCCCACCTTCTTCTTACAACACTCAACAGACGTCTGGGGACAAAGGAGACCAGTTTCTGAAGATTAGAAATAGTAATGCTCTCCCATTCATGTCTAATACAGGCCTCTAACTGTTTCTATCATCTTGGGTCTTCTTTGTCGCACCTTCCTTTTTTTGATGCACCAAATGTTCTCTATAGGTGAAAGATGTGGACTGCAGGCTGGCCATTTCTGTACCCGGATCCTTCTCCTACGTAGCCATGATGTTGTGATTGCTGCAGAATGTGGTCTGGCCTTATCTTGTTGAAAAATGCAGGGTCTTCCCTGAAAGAGATGACGTCTAGATAGGAGCATATGTTGTTCTAGAACAGGGGTCTGCAACCTGCGGCTCTGGAGCCACATGCGGCTCTTTGGTCCCTCAGCAGTGGCTCTTCCAAGCTTTGATCAAAACTAACTTTAAACTGAATTTTATTTGTTCTTATAACAACAAAAAGGGCTAGTTTTAGCAGTTTTTCCTGTCATTTCCTTTGCAAATGTGTGAATACTAGAACTAATAGAAGGAGTAAAACATAAGTTAACTTTATTTATTCAAAGTAGGATATTTAATTTTTCCACAATTAAAATAATTTACCTAGACCTGCATAGTTCATTATTTTATTTTTTAATTGGGAAAGATCACATTATTTTTCCTTCTTTATGATAATATGGTCTTTTTTAATCTTAAAATGTAAAAATATCAACAAATCATTAGATATTTTCAGCTTTACAATGGCCAGAAAACTACCGGTCAGAAAATTGTCCTCTAACAAACTTAAAAGTGGTCTGTGTGTCACCAGTTGAGAATCCCAGTTGTAGCAGGTATTGTGGCTCCGGAAATGTTTAATTTATTGAACAAAGGGGCAGAAATGGCTCTTTTGATCATAAAGGTTGCAGATCCCTGTTCTAGAACCTGAACATAGTTCTCTGCATTAATGGTGCCTTTCCAGACATGTAAGCTGCCCATGCCACAAGCGCTCATGCAACCCCATACCATCCGTGATGCAGGCTTCTGAACGGAGCATTGATAACAACTTGGGCTATCCTTGTCCTCTCTGGTCCGGATGACATGGCATCCAAGTGTTCCATAAAGAACTTCAAATTGTGACTCATCTGACCACAGAACTGTTTTCCATTTTGCCGCACTCCATTTTAGATGACCCCTGGCCCAGTGCAAACGTCTGAGCTTGTGGAGCTTGCTTAGAAATGGCTTCCTTTTGCACTGTAGAGTTTTGGCTGGCAATGGCGGATGGCACGGTGGACTGTGTTCACTGACAATGCTTTCTGGAAGTATTTCTGAGCCCATTCTGTTATTTCCTTGACAGTAGCATTCCTGTTTGAGGTGCAGTGACGTTTAAGTGCCCGGAGATCACGAGCATCCAGTAGAGATTTACGGCCTTGACCCTTACGCAAAGCGATTGTTCCAGATTATCTGAATCTTTTGATGATGTTATGCATGGTTGATGATGATAACTTAAAAGTCTTTGCTATTTTATGCTGGTAACACCATTCTGGTATTGCTGCACAATCTTTTTGCGCAACAATGGTGGAATTGGTGTTCCTCTTACCATCTTGGCTTCTGAGAGACACTGACACTTTGAGAAGCTCTATTTATACCCAGTCATGTTGTCAATTTACCTAATTAGTGTTAATTGGTCTTCCAGCTGTTCGTTATAAGCTCAATTTCCTTTTTCCACCCACTTATTGCTACTTGTCCCCACTTTTTAGGGATTTATTGACAATGTGAAATTTTGAATCAACATTTTTTCTTTAAAATTTTACATTTACTCAGATTAAACTTTTGATCTATCATCTATGTTCCATTACCAATAAAATATTGACATTTGCCATCTCCACATCATTGCATTCAGTTTTTATTCACAATTTGTTTAGAGTCACAACTTTTTTTGAATATACTAGAAAACTGATTGTCCAGTTTTTAATGTTTTTAGTCAAAAATTAGGACATGCTTTCCTTTTGAGTTAATGTACAGTGTTTCCCCTACCATTATAGAAGCAGGGTGCTGCCCCACCACGTCAACAGAACTGAGCGCCCCGCCTACCAAAGTGAACTTGCCCCCCTCCCACTCCCACCCGGCACTGATATAGCACTAAGGTAGCAGTATGAAATACAGGCTCCCTAGCTAAAAAGTTAAAGATGCCTCTTCCCTCATGCTGAATGCACCCTCCCCCCACCCCTGCTCAAAAACTGTTGTATAAGATTTGCTCAAACATGTCTCCGTCCCTACCCATCAAGAAAAATCATGGATGAGATGAGCACCCCGCCATGGCAAGTTAACTAGGGGAAACACTGATGTATATTTAAATTTTTCAATTTGTACAAATCCTTTAAGGTTCTTTGTAGTCCACTATTGTCATCACTCTGTTAAATTCAAGTCTCTATTGCAAATCAGTCCGTAAGGCTCAGTGTGATTAACCTGTATAATTAAAGGTTGAATGAATTAATGAATTTGAATTTTAAAATGGAATTTTCTCAGATGAAATTCAATTAAGTGATGCTGAAGAGATGGAAAGTGAGAATGAATCAGCGAGCTGAGGCACGACATCAAAACGTCAGAGTTTAGAATAAACATATAAAATGAACTAGAGAAATCACATTGCTTATTGCTGAAGAACTTGCTGAAAAACAGCTGAAATTAGCTAAAAAAAACATGCTGAACTGGAAGAACAAAGATGAATTAGCAGAAGAAAGCAGAAAGAACATATATTTGATGAATTTGGTTTGAATAAGCAGAAATCAGCACAAAATTTAGGAAATCAGCTAAAAATAGCAAAAAAAAATTTAGCTGAAAAGTTGCTGAAAAGGAAAAAAGAAGCATAAACCGCCAGAAGGAAGCAGAAAATTAGCTAAAAAATGTGAAATTAGCTGAAAAGTCTAAAATTACCATCAAAAAAGCTAAATAGTAGCTGAAAGAGCAGAAAAAAGTTTAAAAGAACCATAACAAGCTGAAATTAACTAGAAAAACGATCTGAAAACAGCTGAAATTAGCTAAAAATAGCTCAAAAGCGATCTGAAATAAGTTAGAACATGCTTAGATTAGCAGAAGAAAGCAAAAATAAAATTTTTGCCCAATTAGGCTTAAAGAAGATGACATGAGCAGACACACAAAAAAGGAAATGATCTGAAAAACAGCTGAAATTAGCTAAACAAACATGCTGAACTGGAAGAACAAAGATGAATTAGCAGAAGAAAGCAGAAAGAACATATATTTGATGAATTTGGTTTGAATAAACAAAAATCAGCACAAAATTTAGAAAATCAGCTAAAAATAGCAAAAAAACATTTTAGCTGAAAAGTTGCTGAAAAGGCAAAAAGAAGCATAAACCGCCAGAAGGAAGTGGAAAATTAGCTAAAAAAATGTGAATTAGCTGAAAAGTCTAAAATTACCATCAAAAAAGCTAAATACGTAGTAGCTGAAAGAGCAGAAAAAAGCTTAAAAGAGCCATAACAAGCTGAAATTAACTAGAAAAACTATCTGAAAACAGCTGAAATTAGCTAAAAATAGCTCAAAAGCGATCTGAAATAAGTTAGAACATGCTTAGATTAGCAGAAGAAAGCAAAAATAAAATTTTTGCCCAATTAGGCTTAAAGAAGATGACATAAGCAGACACACAAAAAAGGAAATGATCTGAAAAAAGCTGAAATTAGCTAAACAAACATGCTGAACTGGAAGAACAAAGATGAATTAGCAGAAGAAAGCAGCAACAACACATATTTGATGAATTTGGTTTGAATAAACAAAAATCAGCACAAAATTTAGAAAATCAGCTAAAAATAGCAAAAAAAACATTTTAGCTGAAAAGTTGCTTAAAAGGCAAAAAGAAGCATAAACTGCCAGAAGGAAGTGGAAAATTAGCTAAAAAAATGTGAATTAGCTGAAAAGTCTAAAATTACCATCAAAAAAGCTAAATAGTAGCTGAAAGAGCAGAAAAAAGCTTAAAAGAGCCATAACAAGCTGAAATTAACTGGAAAAACTATCTGAAAACAGCTAAAATTAGCTAAAAATAGCTCAAAAGCCATCTGAAAAAGTTAGAACATGCTTAGATTAGCAGAAGAAAGCAAAAATAAAAATTTTGCCCAATTATAGGCTTAAAGAAGATGACATGAGCAAACACACAAAAACAGAAATTATCGGGGGGAAAAAACTGAAATTAGCAAACAAACAGCTGAAAAGAAGCTTAAAACGTTACCAGAAGGAAGTGGAGAGATCACATTTTTGCTGAATTAGGCTGAAAAAAGTTTAAATGAGTGCAAAAAAATGTGGAATTAGCTGAAAAACCTAAAATAAGCATAAACACAGCTTAATCGTACAAAGTATGATGAGATAACTGAAGCTAGCTGAAATAAGCTGAAAGGAGCACAAAATGCTGAAATTAGCTGAAATAATTAAATTAGACTGAAAGTAGCAGAAATTAGCACAAAAAATTGACTTTATCTGAAAACAGCTGAAATTAGCTAAAAGGGCAGCTGAGAAGGTAGAACAAGCTTAAATTAGCAGAAGAAAGCTGAAAGAACATGTTTGCCCAGTTAGGCTGAAAGAAGCAGAAACAAGCACCAAAAAGTGGAAATTATCAACAAAACATCAAAAATAAAATAAAAAAATTAAAATGAAAAAAAAAAAAAAACACTAAAAAGGCAGAAAGACGCTTAAATTACCAGAAGGAGGTGGAGAAAGAGGAAAAAAGTTGAAAGGAGTGCAAAAATGTGGAATTAGCTGAAAAGGCTAAAATTAGCATAAAACAGCTAAATAGTAGCTGCAATAGCAGAAAAAGTTGAAACTTGCATAAAAGTTGAAAGGACCGCAACAAGCTGAAATTAGCTGAAAGACGTTAGAAGAAACATGAAAATCTTCTAGTTAGCAAAAAGAAGGATCACAAAACAGTTGAAAAAAAAAACAGCTGAACATAGCTGAAAAAAAGTTTAAATTTGTACAAGGAAGCTGAAAGAAGCTGAAGCAGAACAAAATGTGAAAGGAGCAGTAAAAGTTTGTAAACAAGATTTAAAGGAAATAAAATGAGCTCAATTCATTTTCTGTGAGAAAAAAAAACGACAGAAAAGGCTAAATATCTCAAAAAGCTAAAGTTGTGCCAATACCAAAAGTGTGAGCAGGACTGTCCTGAAAGAGCTGAACGTTTTGATTTATGATTTGTTGAAATAAGTTGAAAACCGTGGGATGAGAATCATAAACATTCACGTTAAATGTAATTCTCGATCTGGGCAGCAGGGGGAGCTCTTGATCTACCGAAGTGTCTGTGCGAGAGATTCATGAAAACTTTACAGTTGGGTTTGTTCGCTGCCTCCTCACCAGTCCACAGTTTATGGAGATGCCCTCTTTAGCTCGGTCTCCTGTAGCTCCGGTTCTTT
>JBBPBX010079998.1:0-16268 GCA_038048925.1 Garcialebias charrua
AGTACATTATTTTATCAACTGAAGTTATTGAAGTTCCATGATTTGGTAGACTATAATATTTTATCAGTTATGTATAGAGCTCAAAATAATGCATTACCTTTAAATATCCAAATGCATTTTGTTAAAAGACAAAGTTGTTATAATCTTAAGGGGACAGAGTTGTTTGTAAAACCACAATTCAGAACTAGTTTGAAGGGACGTTCTACCTCAATCCAGGGAATTAGATTATGGAATGGCTTGGAGAATGTAGTTAAAAATGCCAAGTCAATGTTTACATTTAAGAAAATGATCAAAACAAATGTGTTAAAAATATATATGAAATAGCGTAATGTGTATTGTATTAGTTAGAAAATTAGAAAGAGTTAGTCATTTTGTACTGTTGGTTGAAGATTATTATTGTTTAATCTGATTGTTGGAAGTAAGGGGCAGATATAATAAGATTTATTCTTCTTTCTGCTACCTTTCATTTTTTTACATTTTGTACACTATCATTTATGAGATTGTCTTGTATTGTTTCTTTTGTAAAAAAAATGAACAAATTTAATATACATAAACATAAACATCAGTGTGGAAGTCGAGGAATGGCTGAAAGAATCACTAAGAGGTTTTAAAGCTAAAACCAGGAGGTCCAAGGCACAGGAGGAACACAGGAGTCAATTCTGCAACACATGAGAATCTTCATGAGAATCTTCACCAGCATACATGAGAATAAGACATTAGTTTTCACAAATCACAAGGAATGGTAAAGTGGTTAGGAATACAGGCAGACAATGCATCAGTGTTGAAGTGAAGTCATCAACTGCCATTTATACTCCTGCAGCTCATTAGTAGAATGGTTCGCAGGTGCATGTGTGCTTGTTGGTGCCATCTAGTGTCGAGAAGCTGCAGGAGAAAAACTGGAACTCCCACTAATTCTACTTACCATTTCACTAGTTGCTGTCACAATTTTAGCCCCACCAGTTAACTATCCATCCATCTTTACCTGCTCCTTCCTGTCTGGGTCACGAGGGTCACTGGTGCCCCAGCGGTCACTGTGCGAGAGGCGGGGGACACCCTGGACAGGTCTCCAGTCCATCGCAGGGACACATAGAAACATAAACCAGTCACAATCTCACCTAGGGACAATTTAGAGTCACCAATCAGCCGAACATGCTGGAAACCGGAGTACCCAGAGAAAACCTGCGCATGCACGGAGAAAAGCCCCTGGCCAGGATTTGATCCAGCCACCTTCTCGCAGAGAAGCAACAGCTCTACCGACTCAGCCACCCGACTAGTTAACATGTATGGGGTTTTTTCTGCCTATGACTTGGTTGTCTACAAGTTTGATTCAGTCGACCACTTGTGATTTAAAAAAAATTAACCGAGACTAAATCATACCGTACTAAAGGTTATAGTGGCCTAAATGTGCAAACTAGTTGGCTTTTTAATGCACCGGTGCACCACCATACCAAACTAGAAGATAACTCAGGTGTACAGGTAAATTGGAACGCAACTCAATTCCTGACATGTTAACTAATTAACAAACATTGTTTCAGGCTAAAAGCTTAAATTGTATTAATAATTTATTAGCCTCACTAAATAATTTGTAACATAAAAAAATGGAGTCCGGTTAACTTTTGTACTATTAGTTCTGCACTTTGACTGGCCACTTGGATTTCCCCTTGAACTAATTTAACAAAAGTGTCACCAGTTGAAAAATAAAGTCTTCCTAGTAAGAGTGTTTGTTTCACTGGTGTACCAAAATGTCAAACTAGTACAACCAAATGTGCAACCAGTTCAGAGTAATTGCAAACTACCGGTAATGGGCAAATATGATGCTTGATATCAAGACATCCAACATAAACATGAATGGCTGCCATTGGTGTGGCCCAGTGAACAATCCTCTGTCATTTAACGCTCTCTCATCTCTGCCCGCTCAGGTTTGACTACTGCAGATTCATAGAGCTAGATTATGTTCCCATGGAGACAGGCTATATGGTCTCAATGCGTCCAACTAAAGGCTACGCATCCACCAAGTCTCCATCTAAAGGACACACCTCAACGAAGTCATCGGACCGCCACAACCGCTCGACCAGCTCCCCCTCCACCCCACGTTCCCGGTCCGTTCTGAGTCCTTCCTGTTGGTGTTTTTTTTTTTTGTCCTCTGTGCACGGGAATGCTGTTATTGTCCAATGATGTCACACGCTGGAAAGAATACCTTGTTTTTACACCAGTGTGTCAAGTCTGATTTGCTACTCTCTCCATATTTTTCTGCACTTGTGTTTTTATGCATGCTCCTTTCTGTGTCAGTTTGAATGTTCTTTGCTTAGAAAAGTTGTAGCACTGACAGAGTTCAGAGGAGTGCAACATGTTTTGTGATCTTTCTGTGAATACGGTATCTGTGTTCTACTGGCACGCTGGTGGCCTTGGACGGAAAAGTGTTACATTTGTGTCCATCTTAGTCTATGGATGAGTGATGGATTTGGTTTAGCAGTTCAGTGGGCTTTAGTTTTATGATAAAAAGTAACATGTCTCTTTTTACTTTGGACCAGGCGGACACCGGCTGCACCCAGCAGCAATGATCCCTGCTGCAACGTCTCTGCCAGCAGTGGCAGCAACTCCGGCTCATGTAAAGGCAATGAATGCAGCCCCAGCAAAGGGTAAAGCCTCCCCAACCACACGAGTTTACTCAAAAAGGCTGATTTGTTTCACTCGTTTCAAACCAAATGAGAAATATACAAAAAAGTAACAGTTCCAATGTTTTTACCGCTTGTATACCATACTTTCCGGTCTATAGGCTGCTACTTTTTTCACAGGCTGCTGACTGCTGATCACATGGCCTCAGGGAGGGAATATGGGTCAAATTTATGTTAATTGTTAGTCATTTCTCTTAGTTGTTTAGTATTGTTCTTTTAGGGATTAGTCTGTTCTTCTTAGCCTAGTACAAAAATACATCCGGTAGAGTAACCAAGAGTATAGTTGTCATGAAGACCTGTGGGGTTCACCCTGTCCGTGCATGTTGAACAGTAAACTGCAGCATGTAAAACGCCATCTGTTGGTTGATTCTTGATCTACAAGAGTAGATGTGTGCTGCCACTTGTGTTGCAACGTGAACATTTGCGGCTTATATTTGTACCAAATTGTTTTTTTATTTAGTGTGCGCGGTTGATATTCACATGTGCTCTATAGACCGGCAATTATGGTAATTTAAAGAAAAAAAATATATATATACTTGCCATTTTCCAAACCAAAATGAAACGTATTGACAAAATATTCAGAAGTCTGAAAAGTTTTGTTTTTCTTTTTGACTTCCTAACAGTATAGAATAGAATAGAATATATCTTTATTTATCTGTGAACATAGCTGGTTCTGAATCCTCCACTGCTCCTCTGTGTTTTGGGGTTCCACAGGGCTCCATTTTAGGTCCCCTGCTTTTCTCCCTTTACCTACTTCCATTGGGATCAATCCTCAGAAAGCATGGGATATTTTTTCATTGTTACGCCGATGATAGTCAGATCTATATGCCACTAAAAAAGAAAGATGCCTCCTCAATCAGGCCACTTCTGTTGTGTCTTGAAGACATCAAAGCTTGGATGTCTTTAAACTTTTTAAATTTTAATGAAAAGAAAACAGAAGTGATGGTGTTTGGTCCTAGTGGCTCTTGTGAACCTTGCCCTGTTGATCTGGGCCCTCTGGCACCACATGTAAAGAAAACAGTTTCTAACTTGGGTTTTAAAATGGACAGTGATTTTAAATTAGATTCCCAGATTGGAGCGGTGGTCAAGACCAGTTTTTATCACCTCAGACAGCTGGCTAAGGTAAAGTCCATCCTTACACAGCAGCAGCTGGAAACAGTAATCCATGCCTTCATCACCTCTCGGCTGGATTACTGTAACGCTCTTTACCTTGGCGTCAGCCAGTCCTCCCTCAGACGTCTCCAGTTGGTCCAGAACGCTGCTGCTCGGCTTCTAACTGGAGTTCATAAGAGGGAGCACATCACCCCCACTCTGGCTGCCTGTTCATTTTAGAGTTCATTTTAAGATACTTTTATTTGTTTTTAAAAGTTTAAATGGTCTTGCTCCATCCTACCTCTCTGAGCTGCTTCACCCATACTCTCCTGCTCGGTGCCTCAGATCAGCTGATCAGCTGCTTCTGGAGGTGCCGAGGTCCAAACGGAGGCTCAGAGGAGACAGAGCTTTTTCTGTTGCTGCTCCAAAACTGTGGAACGATCTCCCTCTTCCCGTCAGACAAGCTCCTTCACTGTCCAGTTTTAAAACTCTTTTAAAAACACATTTTTACTCACTGGCTTTTAGCACAGACTGATTTTGTTCTGCACTGTTTTTATTGTTTTTATTGATCTTAATGTTTTAACAACTGTTTTATTTTTATGTGTTTAAATGTTCTTGATTTTATGTACAGCACTTTGTTGCAGCTGTGGTTGTTTTAAAGGGCTCTATAAATAAAGTATTATTATTATTATTATTATTATTGACATTGCACCAGGGCACAATACAACATGATTGAATTACACACATTCATCTTACGATGGGATGATGCACGAAGCAGCAGCCATACGGCGCCACCACAATCTTAGACATGAAAAAAGGGAAGATAACATGAGAATAAGTTGTGGTATTACAAAAAAGATCTTTCACATCTTGCCAATTTAGACACCATATGAGAAATCAAAAAACTCTACCAGAAAGCATATTTATTCATGTTTACTGTTGCACCGAGGGACTGAGAGAAACGCAATTTCGGTCCTGTGTATGTCCTGTACAGTACATATTGCAGATCTGACAATAAAGTTGACTTTGACTTTGACTAAGACAAATCACATATGCATTTGAGGTCGAGGCAGTGAGATTCTGTCCATGAGCCATTTCCAGATAGCTAACTGTTCTGTTGATGTTACCAGCCGGCATCTCCGATAGCGCTCACAGAAAGTTCTCCGGGGAGGGTGATAGTATAGCTGGTGTCCTTAGTAACACGTCTCAGGAGAAATTTGATATCCAGCCTTTCCAAGGCTGTTTGGGAAGTCAGACAGAGATAACATAAATATTTTTCACTTCAGGCACACAGTTTAATTTCTGTAGCCTTGAGTCCTGCTGGACGATCTGATCCAATCTGATCCAATTGTGGGAACTTTTCACTGATCCAAGCTATGACTCATCCTCCAGGTGTTGACCACTGCAGCGTCCACGAGTCCCAAGCCCTGCGGGTGGTCTGCGATTCTCAGAGATCGCGTCCACCTTCCGGTTTAGCTCATAAATCAGCTGATTTATGGAGGTCACGGCACCGATCACACTCACTTTGACTAGGGAGCTTTGACATGGCATTAATCGCCACTGAAGTACTCCTCATTTTCAGATAGAACAGTGTTCCACAAATGCCAAAGAGCAAAGCGCCTGCTATCATAAATCCAATTATGTACAATTGTATGAAATATTCTTTATCAGTGTTTGTATTGTTTTTCAAATCGTTGAGAAAGTTAAAAAGTGAAAAGTGCTACGTGGTCACAATGAATCTCTAAAACCATAAAAGTTGTTTCACACGGTTTTACTGTAATTTCAAACTGCAAAAAGCAGATGTTTCTGATTGGAAAGTCTTTCCAATCTGTCTATAAGCTCTTCTTAAAGCATCAAAACTCTAACATTACGTTTGACTTTCAGCCTGATCTTTGATCCTGTATCTATTTAATACTGCAAGCTGTGAAAACTACTATAACCACAGTAAGGGGGTAAGGAAATGACAATAAATATATTAAGCAAATAATTGTTTTATTATTTGTTTTATTGACATTTAATTCTGTTGCTCCTTGTAGCACTTTGAGATTTTCATTAATGAAAAGTGCGTTATAAATTGAATTCATTATTATTATTATTATTATTATTATTATTATTATTAAGCAGACCCATGCTCAGGTTCTGTCTCTAATGAAAATGCTGCATTCAGCTAAACAGAAGTTTTTAATACTTCTAAAACACTGACGTAGATCTTGGATTAGGAGCTGCAATGTAGACATTGAGATTTTCCACGCTCACAGGATCCTCTAATTGAACATGGAAAAAGCAGAACCTAAAAGTTACTTGGAAGACGTGGAGAACAATTCTCTTGGAGAACAAATTTGACCACCTTGAATGAATTAAACCTATATTAGTTATGTAAACTGAAAATTGTTACATAAACACCTATTTTAAACATAACAGCCACTTACAAGCTTCCTAATATAATATCAGAGCTGCCCCTTCAAGTAAGCGTTTCTGCTTCTACCCTTAAAAAAATCTCAGCCCCGAAAAATACAGTCATGAGCAATTTAATTAAAAACACAAAAAACACAGAATAACTAAATTGCAAATCAGTTTTAAAGGTTCAGTGGGTCATTAATACATTTTTCATTATTTATTAAAAATACGAGAGAAATGTTTGATGGGTAATCACGTTACGTACAAACAAGGGCACAAATTTTTCAAAATAACAGCAATCAAAATGTCAAAAAGACTGTCCAATTTACTTTATTTTTTAAGTCCTCATTGTACAACTAAACAACCAAGAATTGAAGCACATGAAGGCAGTGGCAATTGAGATAGTACTGGAGCAGGTGTGAGGATGCTTGAGAGAAGCGTAGCATGCTCTATTCACACAAGGAGGGCTGTTGGTCAGGCTACTTCTTGTTGCTCTCTAAATAGTTATTGAATCAAGTACAGTATTTACAAATGTAGGTCAACATAGGTTTAACAACCCATTAAAATTGCAACTCTTTATTCAACATTTTATAGGGGAGGACCCCAATACCTCCCAGCCCAACCCCCACACTATATGTGTTCCGGCATCTTTTGGTTTACAAATTAAGCACTGCCTAAAACCGTCTCCTGCATTTACTTGTATGCTGTTTGTCCCAGGCGTCAGAAGTATACATCATGTACAGACAACCATGGCATCCGTCCTCCTCCTCCAGAGCAGTACCTTACACCCCTCCAGCAGAAGGAGCTGTGTATTCGACACCTGCGAGCTAAACTTAAAGAGACTGTCAATACACTGCAGGACAGGTGAGACAATGTGACAACAAAAACGATTCTTTAAACTTCCCAGAAAGATAGTTCCTTCCTATGTTGCTTTTTCATGCACATTTTCATATATTTTATCATTTCTCAATGTCTTAGGGACACGGAGATAGATGAATTGCGAACTCGTCTTTATCGCATGCAGGAAGACTGGGTTGAGGAGGAATGTCACCGTGTGGAGGCTCAGTTAGCCCTGAAAGAAGCTCGTCGGGAGATCCAGCAGCTAAAACAGGCTGTGGACACTGTTCGGGCCAGGCTTAGTGATGCTGGTGGGATGAGTGGGGACGTAGGTGTCCAGAAGTACTTCCAGGACATCAACACTCAGAATCACAAGCTGGAGAACCTTTTGCTCAACATGGAGTTGGCCCAGGCAGGATTAGCCAAGGAAGGAGAAGCCATATCAGGCTGTAGGACTCGTGTTGGGGGTTCAGCACCGGCATCTGTTTCAGGAGAAAGTCCTGGGGTTGTTCCTAAACTTACAGTGGGAGGAAGGGGGTCTTGCTCTTGCGATGGCTCTCCATCCCGGTCTTTGACTAGGAGCTCCACCTACACCAAGCTGAGCGACCAGGCTCTGGCAGACCGGAATGAAAATGGGACAGATTTTCCTTGCTTGTCAGGGGATGGTACCCAAGACAGCGGCTTTGTGTGCTGCGGGGAAACAAGCATTCCCAGCCAGGCTGACTTGCTGCTAGAGGCCGCCTACCTCTCAGAGGAAACGGCATCTTTACTTAACTCCTACACTCATACCTTCTCCCATTCTTTGCCGCAATCTATTCCCCCCTCTCAGCCTCACACCTTCTCTCATACCTTACCTCATTCGTTCCCTCATATGTCCCACGCAGTGCCGCAAACCATGCCACATTCCTCCACCTATGAAAAGCTCTGCACAGGTGATCGTCTGGCATCGTGTCGCTGTGGTCTTGGTGGCATGAACTGCATGAGCCACCCGTGCCTGTCCCACCACCACTTGTACCTACACCCACTAAGGGAGGCTGGCATTCAGACTGAGAGCTGCCCCATCCCTTCAACAGCTGGGTATCCCTCTGATTTGGACACGATTGCAGAGCAACGCACCTTTCGCTCTCAGGCCTGCAGCCCCACCTCCACTTGGATGTCTGATGTGGAAGAGGACCTGGACTCCATTACCACCACAACTTCAATAACTACAGCAACTTTCATGAGTACAGCTACAGAGCCAATTCCAGTGTGCAAAACCCCACTGGTTCCTCTTTTACCCCGTTCTGCCACAGTGGAATGTTCCATGGAGAGTCCACTGTGCGGGGTAACTGAAAAACCTGAGGAGGAGGGAGAGCAGGAGAAGGAGATAAAAGAGAAAGACAGTTTTGTGAAAGTGGAGCAGGTGGAAACAATTGTGATTACGCAAACAGGAAAGGACCTTCAGGCAGAGGAAGGTTTCATGAGAGAGATGGCGGAGGTAGATGAAGCGTTTGGAGAAGGAGACGCCCAAGGAAAAGGTTGTAATTTAGCTGAAAAATCAACAAGAACACAAGCAGAGCTTAAGTATGTTGGGTGCTGTGGAGAAGGCAGAGCAGATAAAACAAAAGTCAAAAGCCAGGGAGAAGAAGTCAGGCAGGAAGAGGATGGTTTATCAGCGCTCTCAAGGAAGGCAGAGACGGCTGAACTGAGTCCAGATTGCACCAGACTGTCTCCGTCTCCAGGCGAACAGCAACCTCACACGTCCCAACCACCAAGGAGAGCCTTGTCCCATGAGGAAGTAGCAGGTGTCACAGTTGTGGAAGTTAATGATGAGGACGACGAGGACAATGGTGAAGGTAAAACGAACGAACAAGGAGCCACAGGGGGCACCGCAGTAGAGGACGAAGACTCATCCAAGGTTCAGAAAAGTTACTGGAGTCGTCACTTCTGGGTTGATCTACTGGCAGTGGCCATCCCTGTGGTGCCAACTGTGGCATGGCTCTGTCGCGGTCCAGTCCGCGGCGGACAGCCCATGTATCACTTCGGGTCACTGCTCAGAGGCTGCTGCACTGTGGCGCTGCACTCTCTTCGTAGGGGAGGAGGTTTGAGGCATTACCCCGCAGGCGGGGGAGACCTTGGGGGGTCACAGATATAGCAGTTCATCACCTCTTCTATGGTCCTCAACTACTGAACGGCTGGGTTGGACTGGGTTGGACTTGTTTGGAGCAAAATGCAAGGAGAGGAAGAGTGAGAACTTCCTGTCCAGCTGTTTTAGAAGTCATTTAGCAAAAGGGCATTTAAGAAGTAGAGCTAGGACTGATTCACTCTGCTCCTCATCATCTCATGCTAAATGGTCTTAGCTGTCGCTACCAAAACCTTTGTCTCCTGGCTTGTGCAAACTAAATGAGCTGCTTGAAATGTATGATCAATGCCTAAATGTTTAACGTTGATTGTTTAAATAGTTTTAAATGCAGGGAAATATTTATTGGTCTGTCAGTCATTGATTATGACATGTTGCCATGATCATTGTTGTGTATATACAGTATAGGTACAATATATAAGAGTAAGTACATATATGACAAAGATAGGACAAACTGCTTATTGACCAATGTTAGTGGAAAAATCCACTCTAATCCTAAACTGCAGACACTTTTCACTGATCACACAGAACTCAGGTACGTTCTAAAGGTAGAAACACAACCAACCCCAGAGTCTCTTTTCATAAAAGCCAAAGCCAGTAGAGATGTCCATCCTTTAGGCCAAGTAGAATGTGCACAGACATTACAAAAAAAGGTTCAGATCATCAGTTTAAGTTCAAATCATTACAGATATTTCCAGAAGACGTCACTGAATGTTTCATTAAAGGAGTCACCCCATCTCCGGAACAAGCAGAATATAATGAATGAATGGGTGGAAATTGAACCCAAGGGAAAAAATCCCTGATATTTGATTCCTGACAGTCAATGCTTGGCCGTTTATTGTAATGTATTACATTTTACAACTCTAGAAAATGCTATATCGCCAGGAAAATGACAGGACACCCTTTTTTGCGGCAACGTCACCATGCAAGATGCATTCTCATTGCATTCTCCAAATGCCCAAAGAAAAACCAAGAGATTTCCAAGTTTACGTCTAAGGTGCATGGCCAGAAATTAAGATTAAATGTGATGCTTGTTTCTGAACATCCCCTGTTAAAAACTTCTCACAAACCTGAAGTTCAGTCTACACACTGTTTATGTGGGATTTAATGCACTGTTGGTCAAATAGACTGAGAAGTGCAGTTTTATTTAACTTTGGATGTAGATAGGGCATGTCCTGGGATGAAGACCCATGTTTTTGAGGAATGAAGCATTGCTTTGCACGTTTTAAAGCTGCTGCATTAGTACATTAAAGGAGCTGTATGTAACTTTTCTAACAATATATTTTTAACATATTTCTTCACTCTGTCACTACCTCCTGACATAATGATTTTAGACAAGTAATCTCTGAAAAAAACTATTGTCCCCTTGCTTCTCTAAAAGCATTTCTAAAAAGCCACAGTGACACGCCGTTAACCAGCCAATAAAAACAGAGTTTGAATTTGAATTTCAGTAGAGCAAGGGGTAACAGAGCCATATATGGCTCTGAGGGGGAGGGGCCAGAAACATGTCTCTGTTCAAACTTTCCTAAGTTCCAGCGTGTTCCAGAAATTACATACTGAACCTTTAAAGAATGAGGACATTAAATGGAAATTTACCGGTACAGTCAGTCTTTAAAAGCAGACTGATTGGTGCCACCTGCTGGTTGTACCAGTGAACCAACATGGAAGAAGTTCAGTGTGCACAAACTAAACTAGGCTTCTGTATGCCGTGTGCAGGCCAATCTGTTAGCAAACAGTCATTAAAATATATAATTTTTGTGGATTGATGAGTAGAAAGGACGAAACTCCTCGATCTAAAGCACTGGTTTTCAAAGACCCCACTGCTGGTCACGAGGTCCTGAGATAATCTCTATAAATAAACTAAATGTCAAAATGATTTATTCTAGCATGTTTAACTAGATAAAATAAAAAAGATACAAAATGATAGTTTAGAATTTATTATTTAAAAAAAAAATTATGGAAATATTTGTCGTTCAACCAAGAATATTTTGGGGCCACAAGTCTTTGTTGTTGGTATTTTGGGAGTCGGATGCTAAAAAGTTTGAAAACTCCTCACAGTTTAATAACTGAAGGTCACTATATATGGCGCTGGACTTTCGTTTTAAAAACTGAGTGCCGTTTGTAAAAAAATATATATCTTTTTTTGAATTCACTGTGCTTTTATTTAGTTTTGTTTCTGAAATGATATGCATGATGTGAGGCTTTGGTTCAGAAAATGAAAAGACGACCGATGATGTGAGACTTGGTTGTGTTTCTACCCACATCGTGTTTTGACTGAATCTCAATCTGTTTTTGTTTGTTTCTTTGTTTGTTTCTTCTTCGTGCATTGTTTGGTTGCAGTCACGGTTTTAAATGCTTACAGTATTTTGTCACTTACCATAAAATAAGAAACGTTTTAGCATTAACACCTGTCCGACCTCCGCTTGAATGACTTTCCAGTTAGCTTCCAGTTAGCTTAGCAAAGCAACGGGCAAGCTTGGATTGTTGAAAACTTCTTAAAAAAATGTCATTTCTATTCAAAATGTAAATGAGTTTATGATTTATGTATGAACTCAAATATCTATTTTGTGCCTATTTTGCTCTTAATCTGTATTTATTTTTATTTTATTTTTTTCTTCAGGTAGCTGTAAGAGTAGCTCATCGGATTTCAGGGGGAATTTTTTTCTACTCGTCGTTTCTTGCATTCACAGAAAGCTGATATTAAACTAGCAGTAGCTCAGTCTGACACCTCAATGTAGATCTGAAAGAAGTGAGTTGTGCTCGGTCTGTGGTCCGTGTATATTTCTGCTCAACCTGTTGCTCTTGTGCTGTAGCTAGTCCTTACCTGTCACTCTGGTTTAATGTGTTTCCAGTGCAGCTTATAAGAATTATCCATCACAAAAATAACTCAAAAAGCAGCTTCTTGTCTTTGACGGATCATCTCACATAAGATCTCTTCAGTGGAATACGTTTACGGACACTTCGTGTGACATCTTTTGATCGCAGCTCTTTTTAAAATGGGATTTTCATGATTTGTATGAGGGGACTTTGATCAGAGTGACTTTTTTTTTGTTTTGTTTTTTGCTTATCGGTCAAGCTGCGTCTGTTTGGGATGAGTTGGTGATATCGGAGGATACAAAGTTAAAACGCTCACAGACTGTCTGAGGTGGAGCATTTTCTTGAAGGGGGGGGTTCGTATTCAAGGAGCTGACGGTGAAAATGAAAGAAAATTGTGATAATTTTTTTTTCAAAGCATCTGCGAAGAAACGAAAGCTGAATTAAAAAACAATGAACTTTGACCTCTCAGAAGAGACAACCCCACTGTTTAAAGAAGATACAACCTACACTAATGAAACAACTTTAAAATCTAAAGTACAATATTTCCAGCATTTTTTAACCAAAATAATTAGCAAACTTTTTGGTAAAATATGCTAATTATTTTTGGTTTAAAAATGCTGGAAATATTGTCACGATATGTTTATTTTGTGTTAATTTAAGCAAGTAATAGCTGTATTTTTATTTTTTTCAGCTAATTGCCTACAAGTACCCACAAAACTTCAATAAATGTGAATCAACAAAATTTAAGGCTACTCAATGAGTGAAATCCAGTTGAAAACTTCAGTGTAGAGGCTATCCCTTTCAAGTGGGGAATTGCACAAACAAAAACCCCAAAAGAACCAATATTACCTCCCAAGCATCTTCTGATTTTAGTTGCCTAAAGTTTTTATAATTATTAGGGATGCACGATATTATCGGCATGGTATTGGTATCGGCTAATATTAGCGTTAAAGTTAAATATCGAACATCGGCCATTCCACGCGCACCTACATGATCTGATCATGGCAGAGAAGAAGTCAAAATGTCTGCGGTGTGGAAGTTTTTTTTTTGTTCGTAGAGGATATTGGATTCCAAAGATTTTTGGACTACGTTGAGCCTCTCTACAACGTCCCCAGTCCGAAATGTTTTTCTGACGTAGCCTTACCCGAGATACAAGCCGTCAATTCTGACGTCATTGAGAAGCTAACAGCTGATAGCACAACTTGTTGGGTGAGTTTTCCCACAAACATTTGAACATCGCGTTAGCCCCGTTAGCATGATTAGTCTTACGGCACAGTGGATAGACAAAAACTTTGAACTTAAAAAGCCTGTCCTTCGTGCACAGGAGTGCAGGGGATCCCACTCTGCAGCTAGGAACCTGGAACAAGCCTCCACAAGTGAGACAGCATCACAGGTGACTAATGCTAATAAATAACATTTAACACTTTTCATTTAATATATGTTAAAGTGCTATGAATATCATATGGCTGTTACTGAATATGTCTCCAGCTCTTACAGCTGTTACACATTTTTTGTAGCAAATAAGCCTAAATAAGGGGAATATGTTCTGACAACGTAAAGTATATTAAAATATCGGTATCAGCCAAATAAGTTTTAACATATCGGATATCGGCCAAAAATCCAATATCGTGCATCCCTAATTCTTATTATTGTAGTGCACTTTTATTCACTTTATACATTGAAAGCAACAGATTGTATATCCAAAACGTTATGTCCACTGATTCATCCAGACTGTTCTGGCGTGAGTTCTGATCACATAAGAAGAAAATGTTTCAGCTAGATCCTTCAAAGCTTAAAGCACCGCATTCTTTCTGCAAATTCTCCAACTTCTTGCATCCAACCTGCAGCGTAGCTGTGCAAACCTCCAAACTGTTGACGTTTTGTAAAGTCGGCGGGCAGGGGAGTTTAGATGCTTCGTGGTCAAACTGAGTTCTTGTCAGTGACAATCATCATACTGTATATCTCTTACTCGTATCTCCGTGAAAGGATCTAATGAACGTTGTGAACGATGCTCAGCTACATATTATTTGTTGTGCTCTCGTTGTCTGACTGTGTGGATGAATTCAACCAGGAGGCCAAAACGATGAGAAAGAAGCCATATGTTGCAAGCGTTTGAGCGTGGGAGGCAGCCTCCGCCTCTGAATCAAAAGGTCAAGAAGTGTTAAACACAGGTGGATGTGACGAGTCACTTTGATGGATCCACGAGGCCGGCGTGACGTTGGGATGATCTTAAAGCTCATAAATTTACTTCTATGCACAGAGTTGATCTGCGTCACATGCTCGTCTGAGTTGATCATTTTAACAATGACGGTCATCTGTTATTGAACAACAACCTCTAAAGTCCCGACAGATTCACTTTTTATTGTACTTTTATGGTTTGAATATTTTATTTGTGAAATTATTTTTTGTTTTGTTTGGCTGTTTAAGGACTTGTGTTTTATTAACACTTTGAGATTTTTATTATTGAAAAGTGCATTAAAAATGGAATTCATTATTATTATTGTGTGAAAACCGGATGTTTTTAGACCAACTGATGCAGAACATGCCTTATTTGAACGAGTCTTTGTGTTTCAAAATGCTGATTTAGTTTATTTTATTTTTTTTCATTTATGTAAATATCTTGTACATTCATTTTATTCATTTGTTGCTCTAAGGTGTTCATCATTTTATCACAGTAAAGCAATAAGTGTTTTTTTTGTGTGTGTTTTATTGTTCAGAAAAAGTCTGATCCAACGCTCCTCCAGTTGTTACCCTCCAAAAAAAGAAAGAAAAAAAAGCTAAATATAATGTTGAATTATTATTTGTGATGCAGAGAAGTGAGTATCACACTTTCTGGAAATGTGAGCAACATGCAATTATTTGTTTGTTTGTTTTTGTTGTTGAAGTTCTCGTAGTGGGAGGTTGTCGCTCAAGTATCACTCTTTGTTGTAGTTGCACTCCAGAAATATTCAGAATAATTCAAAAACTCAATTGTGAAAATTAGAAGAACATAAAATGTGCCCTCGGTACAATTATTGCTGCCTTTTTGATCATTTCAAGAGTTTTTGTTTGTTTGTTTGTTTGTTTGACCGCACACTCGAGCTTCATTTGAAGTTTTAGGCAAAACTAATGAATTAACGATGGTTCTGTTTCACCGAGTCTCTTGCTACAATAAATATGAAACTGAAAGTTATGCACCATAACTCATGTTCCCTGAAGGAAGGGAACGAGGTGCAACACATTAGCTATGGGAATTGCGCCACCGCGTGGTTCACCTGAAGTAATACAATCACACCTTGAACAAGGCAGGTGGGCGTCAGCGTCACCACACAGGCCCTGCCCTCTTGGTATAAAGACGCGTGCGCCCGTGCACTTCACCGAGCTTGGGCATTGAAAAGGGCAAACTGTGTTGCACCTCGTTCCCTTCCTTCAGGGAACATGAGTTATGGTGCATAACTTTCAGTTCCCTTATCAGTCAGGTTCACTCGGTGCAACACATTAGCTATGGGAACGTAATTCATTCATGCCCTTGAAATGCTCTGTAAAATGCATGCTTGTGAGAACTTCTGCCTTTATACTTTAGGCATTTTGGCTGATCTCTACTGTGTGTTAGAGAGTAGCTGACCGACGTCACATGCAGGGACATCCAAACTGTAGTGTTTTGCAAATGTGTTTGTGGAACTCCAGTTTGCCGCAGCACAAATGTCTGCCACTGGAACACCCTTAAATAGAGCCCATGAGGCTGCCAGGCCTCGAGTGGAATGGGCGTGTACCCCAGAGGGCACCTGTTGACCTTTGCTGCTGTACGCCCTTTTTATGGCCTCAGTCACCCAGTGTGAGAGGCGCTGCTTTGAAAGGGCTCTGCCAGCAGCAGGATTGGCAAAACATACAAACAGTTGGTTTGTTTTCCTCCAACTGACAGTTCTGTTGATGTAAACACTCAAGGCCCTGACAGGGCAGAGTGAATTCAACCTCCTCTGTTCCTCAGTGAGGACAGGGTGGGGAGGAAACGCAGAGAGCTCAAAGTCCAGACTTCTGGGATTTAGAGTTGGAACCTTTGGGACATATGCAGGGTTAGGACGCAGGGTGACCTTTGACCTGTCAGGGGCAAACCTGGTAAACATTGGGTGCACAGATAAAGCATGGAGGTCACACACACGTTTAGCTAAGCAAAGAGCCAAGAGCAAAGCAGTTTTATAAGATAACAAATCTATCTTAATGCTGCTGAGAGGCTCAAATGGAGGCTCACAAAGCATCCAGGACTAACTGAAGGTCCCAGTCTGGGGCCAGAGTCCTGCTGGGGACTTTTCCTCAGTACGCCCTTCATGAAACGTATCATGAGAGGGTGGGCA
>JBBPBX010079999.1:0-16267 GCA_038048925.1 Garcialebias charrua
CAGGAGAAAATCCAAAACAGTCCAGAGGACCCAGGAGGGTGACAGAGGCAGCAGGTAAGCGAACAATAAATGCAGCTACGTGGTTTTTTAAGCTAAATTCGTTCTGGAGCTAGCGGGAGCTAACAGCCCCCACTAATAAAATTCCGGTTAAACTAGTAAAGTTTTCTATCTAATGAATCCAGCAACAAGTCAAATCTTGGCCTGGCTGCAGTCTCCTATCCTGAGCAAGCACTAGGCATCAGTGGAAAGGAAAAACTCCCTTTTAGAAGGAAGAAACCTCTAGCAGACCCAGGCTCAGGACAAGCGGTCATCTGCTTTGACCGGCAACTTATAACGTTTGCAGAACCACAACGCAGTCAGAAAAGACAGTTGCTCTAAAACTTAATCACAGAAAGGAAAAAATGCCCGCGTGACGTCCGTTCACACAGGTGCTGTACACAGGCAAACGCCTGCCGCACTCTGCGTTCAAGAAAGGTAGAAATGTTCAAAGAAAGATTCAAATAATAGATAAATAGATAAATTGGGCAGCACGGTGGCACAACTGGTAGAGCTGCTGCCTCTCAGCGAGAAGGTTGCCGGTTCAAATCCCGGTCCGGGGCCTTTCTGGGTGGAGTTTGCATGTTCTCCCCGTGCATGCGTGGGTTTCCTCCGGGTACTCCGGTTTCCTCCCACAGACCAAAAAACATGCTTGTTAGGCTGATTGGTGACTCTAAATTGACCCTAGGTGTGAGTGTGAGAGTGGATGGTTGTTTGGTGTGAGTGAGACAGGTCCCTCTTGTAAATGAGTCCCCGTGACTCAACGAGGCTAGCCTGTATAAATAAAGGTTGAATGAATGAATGAATGAATGAAATACATCTACATATTTATTCTTTGTTTTTGCTTGCTGTAAGTTGTTTGCTGGAGTTTTAGTTTGTTTTAGTTTGTTGTTAGAGGGGGTGTGAACGCAGCTCAACCACCCACCTCCTCCCCTCCTTGTCTCTCGACACTCCCATTTTCATGAGGGATTTTGAATCTGGTCTGGGGGCGGGGCTACCGTTTCACAGTGAGTTGAGGACCTCTTTAACAAGAAGTGGTAAATCATACGCAGATCCCTTACTTTTGGGGAATGACTATATTTCTCTTAAAAAAGGTTGTTTATTTTTTATGTGTAGATTTTTCTAGAAGTAGGAGAGATTTTGTGTTTCTATATTAGTTTTAAACCAAAAAACACCACCTACACTGTGGCACGATGAAGCTTTTGACCTTGACAGGTGCAACATTTTCATCAAGTACTGTCTAATAGTCTATTTTACCAGAACTAAAAGAGCAGAGGCAAATGAGAACAGCAAGGGAAATTCAATTCCTGGAACAGTGGCGTCTGAGAGCGCACAAGAAACTGCCAGGCTTAAATATTCATGAGAGCAACATGCTTAGTTGTGAAAACACGTCTTCATGCGTTTGTTTGTGAACACTGTACATGTATTACGTTTCAACCACTGACTGACAAAAAGATTGCAACAAATTAATTTTTAGATAATTTTGGCACAAATTTCAAAGGCGCCCATAATTACTACAGCAGCCATTTCAGTTTGATTAACAGTCGTTAGGACAGATCTAACAACTTCACAGATGAACGTTTCAAAAAATAATAACGAACACCAATTTTTAGACTCTTCGATGATTCCTTCCAGCTCCAATAAGTAAAATTGATGAAGCTGCTGCAGCAGAATTTGAGCTGAAGAAAAGGACACATTCTGCTATAATTGCAACACAAAGCAAAAAAGCTCCAGTTAATTCAACAGGAAGGTGCTCTATTGCAATATTTGAAATACATAGCCACTCATGTATTCTACATAACAGAAAATCAACAATCAAGATGCAAAAATGAAGCAACAGTGGAAAGAAATTTGGTTACAGTCTCGCATTTCTTGCGGTTTTCTTTTAATATTGCCTGTTGTGGTTTGGAGGCTGATAAGTGCCGTTCACAGAGCTGCACATCGTTCGCAACTTGGTTCATGAACATTGTTAAATCTTTAAAAATCACTCCCTGGTCTTTTTAGCTTCTGTTGAAAACAACACGTACAAATCTGATTTACAACAAGTATCGTAAAGTAGATGGAAATGCCTTTCTGCATTATAAGACGACTTCATAAACACCTTGTTTAAAAATCATATCGGTGCTCATGAACACAAATGAGATTGTTTTGTGGAAAAAGGAAAAACTCAGATCTGAGTAAATAATCTCTCCTCTGCACTGCAGTCCTCAGAATATTGTTCCAACACGTCCTGGAGGAGGCATTTAAAAAGACGGAGGCTTTGTGGAAGCTTCTGGTTGTGAACAATCCAACAGGATCTCTGCTGGTGTTTCATAGCACCAGTCTGGAACATCTATCGATGGGCACTGGCTTTATTTTGGTTGAAAGGGGGCAACTGTCACATCAAATGTTAAGGTTATAAGATTGTTAGCTTTTTAGCTATTTTTAGCATCAAGTTTTTATTCCTCCTGTTTCACTTCGGACATGTTAACACGTTCAAAGAGACTTGTGCTTTTTGGTTCCCCCTTGTTTTGTGACCTCTACAGGTGACATTCTGCAATTCTGCTCTGTAATGTCCAAAACAGATTACCGTACTTTCCGCCGTAGACGTCGCACTGCCATCTAAGTCGCATCAGTCCAAATATGTCTAATAAAGTAGAAAGAAAAAAATAATAAAAATGTGTCGCTTTATCGTGCAAGTCGCATCTATTATGCGACACTGCTGACAACCTCAATGTGGGCCGGTGCGCCAAAAATCCATCGGCTGCCAAATGGCGGCTGCGGAAGCGTGCACAGGACGACCCTAAAAAGAATTTAACAAGATTAATACTTAAAAACAATTGTTTGCTTGAAATTATAGTTAGGGTGTGTCTCAGTCTAACGTTTCCTTAATAAATGCATTTTGACGGTCAAACCAGCTGCATTTCAAAAGCTGATTCGCGGAAGCAGGAGCACGCAGAGGGAGGACTCGCTGTGCATTTCTTCAAAATTTAATAACCACCTAAAAACAATTATCTGTTTGCTCGACATTATAGTAAAGGTGTGTCTCAGTTGAGGTTTTACTTAATAAATGCACTTTAATGGTCAAATCAGCTGCATTTTACCTGATTTGATGTTTCTCCATGAGTGCCGGAGCTAAACAAAGGTGGCTTTGTATGGCAAGCCAAGTGTCACATTAATCGCCACTTTTACCTATGAATGAGACTTGGATTCCCATATTAGTCGAGGACCCTCTAGCAGCTGAAAATGGTAGTGTTCAATATTTTCCATGTCAGAATGAATGAAATCATCAGATCTCAGCCAAAAATTGGGTTATAAATATTCAATTCAAAAATACTTTATTAATCCCAAAGGGAAATTAAGTATTGTTGTAGCTCATCATCCTAGTTTTATTCAAGATAGTGCTGGACAATAATTCGATATCGATATATCTCGCGATATACTTTTATTCAATAACGATGATATGAGTTTTAAGCCCATTTTCGATATTTCAATAGGATTTTACAGCGTTTCACTGACGCTTTCCTGTTTCTGTTCAGGTTGAAGCGGCTGCTTTTCGGACAGAAAAAGCTGCGACACAACTACGTAAGTGCGTGGTGACGTAGAAGATGTGCAGACGCAGAGCTCGAGTCCAGAAGGCGTTAGCGGTAGCAGGATAAACTAAGCTAATCTCCAACGCACGTTAAGTTTTCTCTTCAGAACGAGTGCCCATGACCGTCAGAATGTGACTTAACAAAGTTTCACAAGCTAACAGAAAGAGAAGACATCACTGATAAGAGAGGAAAGACTAATTCGTCGGTGTGGAAGCTGTTCAGATCTGTTAAACTGCAGGTTTGTTCTGCAGCGAGTCCTACTCGGTCTCTTTATGCTGCAAAACATCACGGAGTACCGGTAGTTCTAACTAGCGATGAAAACATATAACTTGTTTTATCTTAAGAATTTCCACTCGATAGAATATGATGAGAGTCAGAACATGAAGCACAATAAAGTTTGAGCCAACGTGTCCCTGAAACTACGACGTACTGAAACAAACAGCCCCAGCGCTGCATGTTTTGTTTATTTATTGTTCATTCAATCAAAATAAACAAATTCATCAGAAAGAAAAAACATTGAATGAAAAGGTGCAGAAAGAAGAAAAAATTTATTCTGCCCCTTATTTAAAAAAAATACAAAATAACTACAAACAAACAACAACCTTCACTTGAACAATCTCCAAAATGAAAACAAAACAACTTCAGATATCCTTCACCTGCACTATACCTTCCCAACAACTTTAATTTAATCATATTTTAAAACATATAAATTGTTTTATAAATGTTTATGGCGATATCAAGTCAACTCCACAATCTTGTTCCCTGAATGACAACTCAGCTCCTTCAGACTAGTTCTAAATGAAGGTTTTATAAACATTTCCATTCCCATAAGGTTATAATGACTCTTTTTAAACTAATTTTAATTAAATATTTGGGGGTAATATTTTTATGAGCTTTATGCATGACTTGTAAAATACTATACTCAACCAAATCATACAATTTTAATAATTTTAATTGATGAAATAACATTTGTTGAGTGACCATGCACCCTGTATTCACTGGTTAACTGGACATCATTAACCTCACGCAGACTCTTCCACTGGTACATTTTCATCTTTAAATCACTTCTTGGTCTGCTGCCCTCATACATCTCCTCCTACATGTCTTTGCGTGAGTGCAGCTACAGTGTGCGCTCTCAGGACATGATTACCTGCAGTGTTCCGTCAGTGAGGACTGAACTTGGAAAAAGGGCCTTCTCCTACTCTGCTCCTGCTTCATGGAATATCTTACAAAAAGATCTGAAGCTCTCGACCTTGACTTCTCTAAATGGTTTTCAGAATCTGTTGGAATCCTGGCAAAAACCAATGCAGATCTGTTCCTGTCTTTGATTTTATACGTCTACCTTATAATGTTTTGCTAGTTTTTTGATACTTTGTAAAAAAAAAAAAAAAAAAAAACTTTCTTTTGTTTTTTTCTTCTCTCTTTTGTTTTCTATTGTTTATTGTTTGTTTGTTTATTGTTTATTGTTTAAGGAAATTATACCACTGCTGTTCATTGTTCTTTAGTTTTAGCAGGTCGCTTTCGTAAATGAGCCCTTGAGGTTCAAAAGATTTACCTGACTAAATAAAGGTTGAATGAATGAATGAATAATTCTTATACCTTATTCTCCGGCCTATAAGTCGCACCTTTTTGCCTACATTTCTAAGCCCTGCGACTTATACTTATACTAGACTTCTTAACAAACAGACCACAGTCCGTGAAGATCCACAACTTCTCCTCCTCCACCATGACCCTCAGCACTGGCTCTCCTCAAGGATGTGTGCTGAGCCCTCTTCTGTTCACTCTGCTCACATATGATTGTACAGCCACACATCCAGGCTGTCATATTGTTAAGTTTGCAGATGATACAGCTGTGGTGGGATGCATCACAGATAATGATGAATCCAGCTACAGACAGGAGGTGGAACATCTGGAGAGCTGGTGCAAAGAGAACAACCTTCACATGAATGTGAAGAAGACGAAGGAGATGATTGTGGACTTCAGAAGGAACAAACACACCCACACCCCACTGTATATAGGTGGATCTGCGGTGGAGGTGGTCTCCAGCTACAAGTACCTGGGTGTACACTTGAATGATAACCTCAGCTGGAGCAATAACACCACCAGCCTGATCAAGAAAGGACATCAAAGACTCTACTTCCTCAGACGGCTGAGACGAGCTGGTCTGAGAAGCTCAGTCCTCACCTCGTTCTACAGGTGTGCAGTGGAGAGCGTCCTGTGCTCCAGCATCAACGTGTGGCATGGAGGCTGCACAGTTGCAGAGAGGAAAGCTCTACAAAGAGTGGTGAAGGCTGCACAGAAGTCTGTGGGAGTCAGTCTCCCCACCATCACAGACATTTACACCTCCAGATGCAGAAAAAGAGCCACCTGCATCATGAAAGACCTCACTCACCCAGCACACTCACTCTTTGCACCACTCCCCTCGGGACGGAGGTTGAGGAGCATCAAATGTAGAACCACTAGACTGAGGAACAGCTTCTACCCTGAGGCTGTCAGACTCATGAATAAATAAATAATAAGAATAAACACTGCAAAATGTCACATCATGTTGATACTGATCTGTTTCTTGTTGCTGTGTTCATCTGTGACCATCTGCTCATAATGACTCATGTTCGTGCTGCTGTTTATAATGATGTTTTTCTACTACATTAGGGCTTAGTGTATTACTAGCTGATGTCTCTCTTAGTTAATCCTAGATGTTATTATTGTTTTTCTCTTGCATTTGTTGTTGGATGTAACTGGGACCCTGTGTACATAATCTCGTTTTCAACACATGTACTACATGCGGTGCAAATGACAATAAATTCTCTCTGACTCTGACTCTGACTCTGACTTATAGGCCGGTGCGACTTATACGTGGATTTTTCGATTTTATTGGCCATAATTAGACTGGTGCGACTTAAGCCCCCGGCAGAGCTCAGCGTACAGGCAGTACGCCGCACTGTGCCGTACGTACGCCGAGGCACAAGCGTAGCCCCTCAGGGCACGAACGCGCAAAGCTCAAATTTTACGACTGCGATGCGCGTCGTCTCACAATAAACTTCCCCGGCGCCGGACTGTTTTGTATGTTACACAAATGAATTAAATCCCCCTTTTTCACGCTGATCTGGACTTTTGTTTTTTTGCCAAAAGTCAAGTAATAGCTTCCTCCTCCGCTACTCCATGACTGAAATGAATGAATTTGTCACGAGCGAATAATAACTCATGTCCTACCTGGCTGCGCGACGTTCTAAATATTTCCTGGTGGGCTGTGGGCTGCAGGACCATTGCTCCCTGTTTTTATTTTTTAGAACTTTTTATTAACATATAAAGTTTAGAAACACCGCAGCGGCTCCAGCCAGCCAGCTCATGCATTTTTTTTTTGTCTCCCACTCGACCGTCAATCAATTCAGTAGGCGTGTCAGCAAATGACCAATAAGCAACCTCAGTTTGTCCTGTAGGTAGACGCTCTGCGCGCAGCTGCTCAAATTACAACAAGAATTTGGAACGAAAACTAGGGGTGGACGATTAATCGCATTTGCGATTATCTCGCGATATGTTAAAACGCGATTCTCTAATCGCACGGGCTGCGATTTGACTGGTCACGAGATTTGGTAGTGAACCGCTCTGGCCGCGCGCAGCTCTGAGCGGAGCAAAACAGAGAGAGAGCAGGGAGGAGGAGACCGTGCGCTCCAACACAGTTGCTCCAGGCTCGACAGAAGTCATAAAAGTTATAAATTCAGGTAAGTTAGCTCATTTAAACGTGTATCTGATCTTAGAGGCTGAAACACCGAGACCGCGGGAGATAAACAGAGAGCGAGCTGGTCATGTGACCGGGTCTGTTGTTGACGGTGCCCTGTTAGCAGCTAGCTCAGCAAGCTAACGTTCTTCGTGAAAAAGCGCATTAATTATCTGATTTTTTTAAAAACAGTTGCGTCGTTAGTGATATGAATTAAGACAGAACCAGTAAAAATAATCGCATTTTAAATCGCAATTTATAGAAAAAAAATCGCAATTAGATTTTCCAAAATCATTCAGCCCTAGCAAAAACGCGAGCATTTAACGCGAGAACGAAAGCAGAGCTGTGCCAGTGAACGCATGTGCACAGAATACACGCGTAGAGCGGCGTACAGGCCATACGCTGAGCTCTGCCGGAGCCTTAAGTCTGGTCCTCTGGACATTCAAAAAACAAAACAAAACATGCAGCGTTGGGACGGTTTGTTTCAGTACGTTGTAGTTTCAGGGACACGTTGGCTCAAACTTTATTGTGCTTCATCTTCTGACTCTCATCATATTCTATCGAGTGGAAACTTCAGATTAAACAAGTTAGACGTTTCAACCGCTAGTTAGAACAACTCTCCGTCATGTTTTGCAGCATAAAGAGACCGAGTAGGACTCGCTGCAGAAGAGACCTGCAGTTTAACAGACCTTAGAAAGCCAAACCACTTCCACACCGACGAATTAGTCTTTCCTCTCTTATCAATGATGTCGTCTGTTTTCTGTTCGCTTGTGAAACTTTGTTCAGTCACACTCTGACGGTCATGGGCACTCGTTTTGAAGCGAAAACTTAACGCTCGTTGGAGATTAGCTTAGCCTAGCCTGCTACCGCTAACGCCTGCTGGACTGAGCGCTGCGTAATATCTACGTCACCACGCACTTACGTATTTGTGTTGCAGCTTTTTCTGTGCGGGTGCTTCAAGCCGAACAGGAAAAGCGTCAGTGAAAGGCTGTAAAATCCTATCGAAATATCGAAAATATGCTTAAACTTCATATCATCGTTATTGAATAAAAGTATATTGCGATATTTATCATTATTGAATTATTGTCCAGCACTACATTATACAATATATTCAAAACGTTGTCATTCAAAAACTCTTTTACGTTATACAGTAATGCTGTTGATTGTATTTTTATTCTAAAGTTGTTGATTAAAGTTAAAACTATTAATATTGACAAAGTTGAAAATTTTAAATTTATTTGATGGAGATTTCAATTTTTTGGAGGTTAAATACAAATAAAATGTAAACATTAATTTATTTGTATAGTTTGTGGTTTTTCTGAGGCTTTTATATTGTTTATATCGATATCAAATTATATCGCTATCGACCGAAATTTAGAAATATATTGTGATAAAAGTTTTGGCCATATCGTCCAGCCCTAATTCAAGAGTCGTTATAGATGCTGATAGTCCCTGCAGGGACTATCTCCTGCAGCAAACCCGAAGAATCTGGCCACAGATACGATCCTTCCACCCGGATCCAGCTTGTTTTCAGATCCGGCGTGCCTCTTGGTCCTCCTGGGCACCAGGACCGCCCGAATGCCGAGCAGAATTCCTCCCTGAGCGATGGTCACTCCTCCCAGCAGTCTACAAGCTCCTCATCACCACGGACAGACAGCTGAAGGTGCCGGAGGATGATCACGGTCCTCCCGTTGTCACGAGCCGAGTTTCCCACAAGCTCCAGGATCTCGGCGGTTGGGTACTCGAGCATTGCCGCAAGGTTGACGGGAATTTGTCCACGACGCCTCGTTTTCAACTCATTTGGGATTTGGGGCTGTAGTTGAGATATTTGCACTTTTGAGATGTTAATCAGCTGCTCCTTGTTGATAATAAAAAAAAAACTTGTTACCATGGTTACAAATCATAACAAATGCCCAAAAGTAAAAAGGTTTCAGTAAAATCCTTCCAGCTGCACAGCGTCCGATACCAGAGGAAACAATCCTCCGAAAGAAGCGAAAAAAAGAGGAATTAAATTTTCCAAAAGCAACAACCCAGAATGAAAGTGATAGAGCTACTCCGACATGCAGCCAGACCGAGCGGCACAATTCTACAACATATACAAATATGGGGAAAAACAAAACGTCAAGTCGCTGTATAAGTCACAGGCATGCTAATTTATGCAAAAACGTGTGATTTATACAGCGAAAAATACAGTAATTTTTCTGTTTTCTTAACTTGTTGGGAAAATTTGTTTTCTGTTTCAAAGAACGTTGACGGTTTCATTCTGCCTGAAGCCATAGCATTTACCCCGGAATTACACCACATGCGTTACGGCTCCGCCCCGCTCCGGTCCGACCTCCGCAGCAAATACGCACCCATTATAATCAATGACAGAATTTACACTGGCTCCGCACGGCGGCGGCGAGCTGCGGAGAGCGGACGGCAGTCCGTCAAAATTAGAAAATTTTCTATTTCTGCCGGATGACGGAGCTGTGCCGGAGTCAACTTTTGAAGATTACGTCGCACCAACAGGAAAAGGAACGAGCACAACTTCCGTATTTACAAAATAAAATCACCACGGGCGGACTAATCCTAGCTCTATACGGATTTATTTGTACAAAAATGCTGTCAAACTATCAATTATGACTATTCTATGACTAAACTATTATATTTATGACTATGACTACACCTAATAACGCAATACAAAAATAAATAAATAAAAAAGTATTTTATTCTGAAATGTAAACATCACTTCCTGTTGCTCAAACCATGTAGCTCATTTACGAGAGAAGATCAAGGCAGCAGTCTCTCTACAGTTGTTCTCCTTCTTTCCACCGAATGAATTGTTTTGTTCTGACTTACTTATTTATCACTTGATTTATCGCGCGATCTCGCACGTGTCTTGGAGCGGCGCATCCAGGCGGACCTGAGCGGAGCGGAGGCAGTGGGAATTGGACTCGTTCAGCTGCGACCTGCGGACCGGAGCGGGGCGGAGCCGCGTGCAGTGTAATTCCGGGGTTAGGAATAACTTAAAATATTATGGGTAATTTCCCACACGGTTTTGATGAAAATCAACCGTCAAGTCGACACGTTCGAGTCTTTAAGAGAGTTCAACCAAAAGGGAACAAAATCTCCCCAACGTCTGATCGAATCAAAGGATCATTTTAAATATTATACCAGTTTAATGAGAGAAATAAAAAGCTGGACAGAGAGGAGAAACTATATTTTTTGTTGAATAATGTGGTGGATTGTGGAGAAACGGAGAATTCACTTTGATGAAAGAGAAGTGGAGAAGGTGGACATCAAGGCCACACTTTAATAAAACCAGAAACCTGCCGTCTGTATAACACCATTTCAATGACTTCGGCTGAATGGACCCAGTGTTCGGCTCCATGAATCCTGACTCTTGCTGTGCTTATAATCACCATCAAAGGTACGCATTGACGAGAGCTGATTAAATTACTGTTCCATATTCTACATCAATCACAACCTGATACATTAAGTTATAGCTGCCATTTCATATTCTTTCTTAATTCTAGAAAAATAAAATGAATTTTGAGCTTCGGAGACTAAAACTCAAGACAAAAGACAGACGACGGGCAGAGCATACAGGTATTCCCCGATTTACGAGCGAGATCCGTCACAAGGAGGCGCTCGTAAACCGGAAATCTCGTAATTTGGAACGGCCGCCATTTCTCTCGTAAACCCGGAAGTCCGCTCGTAAATTTCGCCAGCGCACCTAAAAACACTCTATTTTCATCTAAAAACTACTTTTGAGTGCATAAAAATGATCGGAAACGTGTGTTTATATGCTTAACTTGCTAACTGTAGTGAAAAAACACATGAAAACTCAGTATTTTTTTCGTTTTTTCCAAAAATTCAACCCGGAAGTCCGCTCGTAAATTTCGCCAGCGCACCTAAAAACACTCTATTTTCATCTAAAAACTACTTTTGAGTGCATAAAAATGATCGGAAACGTGTGTTTATATGCTTAACTTGCTAACTGTAGTGAAAAAACACATGAAAACTCAGTATTTTTTTCGTTTTTTCCAAAAATTCAACCCGGAAGTCCGCTCGTAAATTTCGCCAGCGCACCTAAAAACACTCTATTTTCATCTAAAAACTACTTTTGAGTGCATAAAAATGATCGGAAACGTGTGTTTATATGCTTAACTTGCTAACTGTAGTGAAAAAACACATGAAAACTCAGTATTTTTTTCGTTTTTTCCAAAAATTCGCAGCTCGTAAGTCTGGAACCTCGCAGATCAGAGCGCTCGTAATTCGGGGACTACCTGTAATTGTATTCAATAGTTTGTTCATGTATTGTACTCCTCTTCGATACAAACATCTATAATATAAAAGTTCTGTGTTTAAATACATGTGTAATATTTATACTTAAAACAAAAAATTGATCACCACAAACAAGAACTGGGCCAAAAAGCTGCATCAAAACAGCTGAACATATGTGGGGGAGGTTCACACCAAACACTAAAAAGAGTCCCACTCAATAACAAATGAATTTTTTAGGATCTCCGATGAATCAAACTCCAGAGCTTTACATTTCTCCTAACGGGCAGGTATGACGAAACAACACCGTGAAACGTTCATCGCAAAAACTTCCTCTTGCAACGTTTTAAGCCTCGATTAGATTCAAACACCCGACAAGCAGCAGAAGCATAAAAAGTTTGGTTCAGTTGAGAAATGAGTTGCTTAAGTTGCTTGTTAATTATTAGCAACGCTACAAGTTAGCATTCTTGATTTTTTTTACTTTGCACAAAGAAAAGTTAAACTTTGATATTTTCAAACCGTTGTTGGTCAACAGAGATAAGACACCACGTGCGGCCCAGTGATCCATTCTTTGGGGAACTGAGGGGGAGTCGTCATCGACTCATCGAAACGGGTCGAGATGGTTTGTTTAAAGAAATGTTCACAGACTTTTTATCTCCAAATGTGGAGGGGGTGGGGAAAAAACGACCTCATGAGACTTGAAAAAGAAGCAACAAACTGACAACATGAGTCATCTGTGCACGTAAAGCTGTGAAAGTTCATTTTTACCAACAGTCTTCAAATCCAGTGATAATGTGACCTAAACCAAACTCCACTGTATTCACAGTCACTTTCTGTTATTTTCAGTTTACAGCAGAGTTTTGGAGCATCAGAAATCCATTCAATCAATTAAAGAGGGAATGTTGCTACTATTCTTATCAGGAATACAACATAATTACTTAAGTTTAGGTATTTTATTTTATTTAAAAAAAATCTGAACCAAACAGATATACAGTACAGTACATCCATTAAGGGTTTGACTGATGAAGTTTGTATTTTTTATAGCTATGCCCATCTTCAGACATCAGGGCAACTAATATTAACATATAAAGCTACCTGTAACTCTTTTTGCCTTTTATCTAATTTTTAGTCTGTTTTCATCACAATTTATTAGTTAAAAAAAGAAAAAACAACAGAACTAGACGTCTTTCCAAATTCAACCTGAAGCATGATGTTGTTGTTGTTGTTGACAAGTCTGTGGAGCGATACAATTAATAACTGAACAAACAAACAAAAAAACTGGATTTAAAAGGCACCCTAGCCTGGTTAAAACCAGACCCTTGTCATTCACTTCGCTTTGTACTAGGGTCTGGGATTTCTCCCATAGACAACGATTTCTCCGGTCGATTTTTGACCGGACCAATCAGAGAACAGAAGGCGGAGTTTTGAACGACGTCGACTGACGTCAGTTAAAATGGCTGCCGCCACGAAGGAATTTTCATGAAAACAAGGTAAAAAACTATTATTTCTTTGCTGAGAAAAAATATATTTCAGCTGACGTTATATCAGAAGTGTTCCTGAGCTTAACAGTTCCTAAATCAATTCACGAAATGGTCAAATCTGCTGGATTTAAATTGTTTCGGTTTGACATTTTCCAAACAGCCTCAGGTGCGCTACGAAAATAAATGATAAAAAATCTAATTTTATCTCAAATGTTTCATCTAGGCCAACAGTCAGTAAATTAGAGCCATATAATTACACACTGGTAGCAAAAAATATCCACCGAGTGGTTTCTGAGCTATTTATCTGAATAGCCTGGACCTCGCCAGGCTAAACTAACCAATAATTGCATGACACATAGAACCAGAGTGGCACTGACTGGAAGCCAACCAGCCAACAACCTTCGATGTGGGGACCTGCAGCTCCAACGCTTGGTCTTCAACCTTCATCCAAGGGTCGCCTCCTCTGCGTCAATCGAGGGATCCCCTCTACATGCTGATTATAAAAACAATTGTTGCTGATGAAATCACCAACTCTAATCGATATGGAATTACTGCTGTGGAATTACCGCTGTGGATTATAAGACTTTGTTTTCCAAAGGATCACAGACTTTGTTTTCCAAGAGTTAACAGACTCAGTTTTCCAAGGGATTAAAAGCTTACCGCAATGGGATTACCTACGAACAGTATGGAATTTCCAAAAACTTTATGGGATTATAATTTTTGATTTTTCTTTTCCACTTGCTGGATTACTTCAAGATCAGAGACAGTTCAAGGTTTCCTTTCGTGTTGGACCCCATCCCCAAGGACTGGCGATGGCTTCCAAAAGGGGGGAGATGTAGTGGGCATGACCGTGTCCGCTCTGATACACCTGTGCATTTTTGAACTGTTCCAGAGATGACCTTTACTGACCTTTCAGTAATCTGACACTTAACACAATTTATTTTATTAGCTTGAATCAAAGGACAGATTCACTCAAAAGAGACTATTTCTATCTTTGATTTTGTTCTAATACAAAATATAATCAGAGCATCACCTGTGTTTATTCATGAACAGTGTTGTAATTTACAATATGTCTTATGATCACATATGTATATGCTATGTCATTTCTACAAATGAAAAGGTGTCAAAGTTCAGATAATATGTCAAACTGCCTTTCTCAGAAGTTGTTTTTGTTGAGTTTCAGCTAAAACTCTCACTAGCGTCTGATAGTCTCCTCACTGAGACACTTTTCCTAAACAATTTCTCTCTGCTCTGAATTTCACCTTGAATCATGATAACAACAAGTGAACTGCTCGACTGGTTCTTTTTGGACCAATCGGGAAGTGACAAGTCTCTCTCCTCTCAGATCTTCTACTAGGTTCTAAGCTTTTGCTGGAACGAAAGAAGTCTGCTGGTGTAAGCCTCAGCATGAGGTCTTCCCAAAGAACTGAATGAACGTCAGTCAAACGCTAAGGACACGTCATTCAGTTAAAGACTAATAACATGTTTGTTATGAGTCCACTTCGAACCGAGCGTAAGCTCAAAACTTTGTTTATTCCTTCCTGGAATAAGTTATCTTGAGCCAGAGGCCAGGAGCTGACGCATTTTCTGATGACCAACGCGAAACCAGGAGACGTTGGAAGGTAAACGAATAACCTGCTCAAATGTACTGGCCCCGCAAGGACCCGTGCATCTGAAAAGCTACAAGGTCTTCTCTTACCGGGCTGTCGTCAAAAGGTAAAGAGCTGTTTACAAACGGACCTGGAATTTAGCAGAAGTCGGATGGAAAGTGTCATCTCTGGTTACACTCAAGATAAATAGCTTCCTCTCTTAATCTCCCTAGTCCTCTTAAATCTCTCCTTCTTCCATTCTAAGCTGGAAACGTGAAGTGAAGTGTGAAGTGAAGACACTCCTGACTCTGTTTACGAGTTGGATAATAAACTATTTTTCAGAACGGACCGGAGCATCGAGACTACGGGGAAAACGCGAGGTGGGGGTGTCTGCATTTACGTTAACAAAGACTGGTGCACGAACTGTGCCGTTATCAGCAGGATCTGCTCAGCTGCTGTGGAGCTTTTAACAATAAGATGTAGGCCACATTACCTCCCCCGCGACTATTCAGCGATAATAATAAGCAATGTTTACATACCCCCCGATGCTAATGCTAAAGTCGCTCAGGAAGAAATTCATGAGTTACTCACTTCGCTGCAGTGTAAATATCCTGAGGGGTTTTTCATTGTTTCCGGGGACTTCAATCACGTGGATTTACGTGCCATCCTTCCAACCTTCAATCAGCACGTTTTCACAGAAACACGAGGAAATAAGACATTAGACCAGGTCTACACGAATGTGAAGGGGGCGTACACGGCGAAGCCACGCCCACCGATCGGGGCTTCCGACCATCGCTCCCTGCTATTGGTCCCTAGACAGCTCCCCCCACTCCGACGTTCGATGCCAGAACAAAGAGTGATAACATCGTGGCGCCAAGATAGTTCCCCCATGCTGAGGGACTGCTTTGAAAACACAAACTGGTCTGTCTTCAAAGAGGCAGCTACGAATGGAAATTCAATTGACCTGGAGCTTTATGCTTCCTCTGTCCTGGGTTACATCAGTACATGTGCTGAAAATGTATCCATAAGAAAGTGTGTTAAATTTTACCCCAATCAAAAACCCTGGCTAAATAAAGATGTCCGCACCCTGCTGGCAGCCAGGGACACTGCATTCAAGTCTAAAGACACTGAGGAGTTGAGAAAGTGCAGGAGAGAACTGGATGATGGCATAAAGAAGGCCAAAGCCGCGTATGCACAGAGGATCGAGGGACAGTTCACCTCACATGATCCAAGGAGCATGTGGCAGGGCATCAAATGCTTAACAGACTACAAGGGCAAAAGCAAACAATGCCCCAGGGACCCATCCCTGCCTGATGCCCTCAATAAGTTTTATGCACGTTTTGATGATCCAAACAGACCAACTAGCACCAGACTCACCTCATCACCAGACGAGGAGCACCTCAAAGTGACCGCAGCAGAAGTGAGAGGCAGTCTCAGAAGGATCAACCCTCATAAAGCTACGGGTCCAGACAACATCCCAGGGAAAGTTCTGAAGGAATGTGCGGACCAGCTCTGTGAGGTGCTGGCTGACATCTTCACCACCTCACTTGCACTGGAGTCAGTTCCCACCTGCCTGAAGACCGCCACCATCATCCCAGTCCCAAA
>JBBPBX010080000.1:0-16267 GCA_038048925.1 Garcialebias charrua
AGTGAGTCTGAAGGATTTTGGGTCATGTCGGGTTTTTTGGACCATAAGGGAATCATAGTCATGCTGTGTGTTTCTAGGAGCAGGATTTGGTGTCCGGGTAAACGCTTCATATTTCTTCAGAAACAAAATGCTGTTTTTACATTATATGTTGTTTATATTAGCACGTTTTGGCAATAAACACTAAAATTTGATGAATATAAACTTCACCTTTATGTGTTTATCATCTGGCTAGTTGCAGTTTGGGGAAATAGAAAATACTTTTGTTCCATTTAGATGTTGATGTTGAACTGTTTGTGATTTATGTCGCTCAGCACCTTTGTTTAGTAGCCATTTAGAAATATTAAAGTGGGTCTGTGAGAATATTATGAACAAAAAATATGTATTGTACCTGTTTTAGGTCATTCTTTGAACAACCTTAGTTTGGAAAAAAAATAATGTAATTCTGATCAGACTGATGAGCTTAAGGCTAGTCTGAGTGAAGCCACGATCAAAGTTGATTTCTGCCATCCTAAAATAAATTCATTCTGATCTGTAAATATTTTATAAACCTTTACACCACACAGGGATTTCTTTTTAGAATTGTGTGGTTATTTCCAATTGCTAATAACAGCAGCTAGCTGTAGCTGTAACTTATGATGTAGTAGCCTATTTCTTCAGGAATATAGTCACATGTTGTTTGCTTGAGGCACTGTGAAACTTTGAGAACAACAATTAACTTTACATGAGTGAACTCTTAACCCCTTACTCTCCTAGACCCCTGAGCAGTGCTTAATTTGAGCCGGATCCTGCCAGAACACAATAATAATAATAATAATAATAATAACAACCTTTATTTAACCAGGTTTGTCCCATTGAGATCAAAATACCTCTTTTACAAGAGATACCTGGCCAAGACTGGCAGCATATAGAGAGCGAGGGGAAAAAAAACAGTTAATGAAAAAAGAAAATACAGGTAGTCCTCTACTTACGAACGAGTTCCGTTCCTACGGCCGTTCGCATGTCGAAAATCGCCGTAAGTCGGAAAACACACGAGCCGCCACTTATACACGTACATGTACAGTACTGTACAGTTACCAAGCACTTCGCCTATCCTAACACAGTACAAAAAACACATACAGTACATTTGGAGACATAATGAAGGAAAAAAATTGTTAATTTCTTACTGTTAGCTGGTGAAGCCTGTTAGCATGTTAGCTCGTTGCACGTCCGAGCTCTGCAGCTTCCAGCTGCTTCACGCGGTCCAAACTGTTTACAGGAAGGACTGTTAGCATGTTAGCTCCATACATGTGGAGCCATAATGAAGGGAAAAAGAGTTAACTTACTGGGCGTTTCTCCGCGTTAGCATGTTAGCTCGGTGTTCCTGCGGTGAGCTGGTGGTGTCGGCCGGCGTGGTGGGATGCGGCGTGGCGGAGCGATCGGCGGCTGCTGCTCCGGGCCTGAGACGTCCACAGAGTTCACCGAGCATTTCCAGCTCATTTTTATCCGTATGAGGCAACCTCTGATCGGACACATGGTCCTCCAAAGCCGGCTGTCGAGGCCGGAGCTAACCGAAAGCTGGCGGACACACTGCCATAAACTGCGTAAATCGGCTTCTAAATAATAATAATAATACTTTATTTATAAAGCCATTTAAAACAACCACAGCTGCAACAAAGTGCTGTACACATGAAATCAAGAACATTTAAACACATAAAATAAGATTTTTCACAATTTTTTTTATTTTTATATTTTTATTAATAAGATGTGTTCGTAACACAGAATTGCCGTAAGTTGAGGCCGCCGTAAGTCGAGGTCTACCTGTACTAGTAAGTTACAACACATAATCACAATAAACATAACACATACCGGTAATCACAATAACATAGACTTACAATAAAACAAATGACTCAATTAAAACAATTGCACTTCTGCAACTTGAACATAATGTGATCTATCATAGTAAATACATTCATAGATACTAGTGTTCTAAGTTTAAGCTTTGATTGCAAACTTTTCCATGAGGTTGGAGCAGAAAAGATGAAGGCTTTCTTCCCCCTTTCTGTTCTGACAACACTAAAACTTAAAAAGTATTGAGACCGGAAACTGCAGGTCCTGTTGTTTAAAGTTAACAAAGATGAAAAATACGGTACTGTCAACTTAAGAATAGCCTTGTAAATCAAAACATACCAATGGCCAAGCCGGCATACATGTAGAGATGGCCATTTTACCTTGGCATACAAGAGTCAGTGATGAGTTAGGGCTCTATAATTTGTAATAAATCACAAAGCACCATGATACACGCTATTCAGCATGTGACGACATTAAGCAGAGGCATTCAAGTATAATACATCGCCAATCAGAAGAAAAGTTCCATCCATCCATCCATCCATCCATCTTCTTCCGCTTATCCGGGGTCGGGTCGCGGGGGTAGCAGCCTAAGTAGGGAGGCCCAGACTTCCCTCTCCCCAGCCACTTGGAGCAGCTCCTCTGGGGGAATCCCAAGGCGTTCCCAGGCCAGCCGAGAAACATAGTCCCTCCAGCGTGTCCTGGGTCTTCCTCTGGGTCTCCTCCCGGTGGGACATGCCCGGAACACCTCACCAGGGAGGCGTCCAGGAGGCATCCTAACCAGATGCCCGAGCCACCTCAACTGGCTCCTCTCGATGTGGAGAAGCAGCGGCTCTACTCCGAGTCCCTCCCGGATGACTGAGCTTCTCACCCTATCTCTAAGGGAGAGTCCAGCCACCCTGCGGAGAAAACTCATTTCAGCCGCTTGTATCCGAGATCTTGTTCTTTCGGTCATAACCCAAAGCTCATGACCATAGATGAGGGTGGGAACGTAGATCGATCGGTAAATTGAGAGCTTTGCCTTTTGACTCAGCTCTCTCTTCACCACGACAGACCGGTACAGCGCCCGCTTCACTGCGGACGCTGCACCTATCCGCCTATCGATCTCACGCTCCAGTTTTCCCTCATTCGTGAACAAGATCCCGAGATACTTAAACTCCTCCACTTGGGGCAGGACCTCCTCCCCGACCCGGAGAGGGCATGCTACCCTTTTCCGGCTCAAGACCATGGCCTCGGATTTGGAGGAACTGATCCTCATCCCGGCCGCATCACACTCGGCTGCAAACCGCTCCAGTGAAAGTTGTAAATCACGAACTGATGAAGCCAGTAGGACCACATCATCTGCAAAAAACAGAGAAGCGATTCTAAGGTCACCAAAACGGATCCTCTCAACACCTTGGCTGCGCCTAGAAATTCTGTCCATAAAAGTTATGAACAGAATCGGTGACAAAGGGCAACCTTGGCGGAGTCCAACTCTCACCGGAAACGAGCCTGACTTACTGCCGGCAATGCGGACCAAGCTCTGACACCGGTCGTACAGGGACCTAACAGCCCTTATCAAAGGGCCTGGTACCCCATACTCCCGGAGTACCCCCCACAGAACCCCCCGAGGGACGCGGTCGAATGCCTTCTCCAAGTCCACAAAGCACATGTAAACTGGTTGGGCAAACTCCCACGCACCCTCCAGGACCCTGCTGAGGGTGTAGAGCTGGTCCAGTGTTCCACGACCAGGACGAAAACCACACTGCTCCTCCTGAATCCGAGGTTCGACTATCCGACGGACCCTCCTCTCCAGAACCCCTGAATAGACCTTACCAGGGAGGCTTAAGAGTGTGATCCCCCTATAGTTGGAACACACCCTACGGTCCCCCTTTTTAAATAGGGGAACCACCACCCCAGTCTGCCAATCCAAGGGAACTGCCCCCGATGTCCACGCGATATTGCAGAGTCGCGTAAGCCAACACAACCCTACAACATCCAGAGCCCTAAGGAACTCCGGGCGAATCTCATCCACCCCCGGAGCCTTGCCACCGCGGAGCTTTTTAACCACCTCGGCGACCTCAGCACCAGAGATCGGAGAACCCGACCCAAAGTCCCCAGGCTCTGCTTCCTCAGTGGAAGACGTGCCAGTAGGATTGAGGAGGTCTTCGAAGTATTCCGCCCACCGACTCACAACATCCCGAGTTGAGGTCAGCAGCACGCCACCTCCACCATAAATGGTGTTGGTCTCGTACCTCTTTCCCCCCCTGAGACGCCGGATGGTGGACCAGAATCGCCTCGAAGCCGTACGGAAGTCATTCTCCATGGCCTCTCCGAACTCCTCCCACGCCCGAGTTTTTGCCTCAGCAACCACCCGAGCCGCATGCCGCTTGGACTGCCGGTACCTATCAGCTGCTTCCGGGGTCCCACAAGCCAAAAAGGCCCAATAGGACTCCTTCTTCAGCCTGACAGCATCCCTCACTGCCGGTGTCCACCACCGGGTTCGAGGGTTGCCACCACGACAGGCACCAACAACCTTGCGGCCACAGCTCCGATAAGCTGCCTCGACAATAGAGGCGCGGAACACGGCCCACTCGGACTCCATGTCCCCCGCCTCCCTTGGAACGTGTTCAAAGCTCTCCCGGAGGTGGGAGTTAAAGCTCCGTCTTACGGGAGACTCTGCCAGACGTTCCCAGCAGACCCTCACAATACGTTTGGGTCTGCCAGGTCTGACCGGCATCCTCCCCCACCATCGGAGCCAACTCACCACCAGGTAGTGGTCAGTTGACAGCTCCGCCCCTCTCCTCACCCGAGTGTCCAAGACATGCGGCCGCAGATCAGATGAGACGACAACAAAGTCGATCATCGAACTGCGACCTAGGGTGTCCTGGTGCCAAGAGCACATATGGACACCCTTATGCTTAAACATGGTGTTCGTTATGGACAATCCATGACGAGCACAGAAGTCCAATAACAGAACACCACTCTGGTTCAGATCAGGGGGGCCGTTCCTCCCAACCACACCCCTCCAGGTCTCACTGTCATTGCCCACGTGAGCGTTGAAGTCCCCCAGTAGAACAAGGGAGTCCCCAGGAGGCGCACTCTCCAATACCCCCTCCAAGGACTCCAAAAAGGGTGGGTAGTCTGAGCTGCCGTTTGGTGCATAGGCACAAACAACAGTCAGAGCCCGTCCCCCCACACGTAGGCGAAGGGAGGCTACCCTCTCGTTCACCGGGGTGAACCCCAACGTACAGGCACCAAGATGGGGGGCAACCAGTATGCCCACTCCTGCTCGGCGCCTCTCACCAGGGGCAACTCCAGAGTGGAAGAGTGTCCAACCCCTCTCAAGGAAACTGGTTCCAGAGCCAGAGCCATGCGTTGAGGTGAGTCCGACTATTTCTAGTCGGAACCTCTCAACCTCACACACTAGCTCAGGCTCCTTCCCCACCAGAGAGGTGACATTCCATGTCCCAATGGCCAGCTTCTGTAGCCGAGGATCAGACCGCCAGGGTCCCCGCCCTCGGCCACCACCCATCTCACATTGCACCCGACCCCTTTGGCCCCTCCCACAGGTGGTGAGCCCATGGGAAGGGGGACCCACGTCTCCTCTTCGGGCTGTGCCCGGCCGGGCTCCATGGGTAAAAGCCCGGCCACCAGGCGCTCGCCAGCGTGCCCCACCTCCGGGCCTGGCTCCAGAGTGGGGCCCCGGTGACCCGCGTCCGGGCGAGGGAAAACTTAGTCCATTAATTGTACTCATCATAGGGGTTTTTGGGCTGCACTTTGTCTGGTCCCTCACCTAGGACCTGTCTGCCTTGGGTGACCCTTCTAGGGGCATGAAGCCCCTGACAGCATAGCTCCTAGGATCATTGGGACACTCAAACCCCTCCACCACGGTAAGGTGTCAGCCCAGGGAGGGGAGAAGAAAAGTTGACTCCACTAATTTCTGCTTTACCCTAAAAGAAAAGCAGGATTTATTCCGAAAATAAAATTCAAGTAAAAGCTTCAGTTTATTTACAGTAAACTGAATATGTGCTTAAAAGACAATTTGTCATCAATTAAAAATCCCAGATATTTGAACATGGATACACGTTCAAGTTGTTGAACATCACTAGTGGTGATGACAGACTGGTTTGACCTTGCTGTTGTTGAGTTGCTGAAAAACAGTAGCTTTGTTTTTTCAGCATTCAAAACAAGTTGAATCTGACAAAGTTGTTCTTGTATTCTATTGAATGCATTCTGCATGTATGCAAATATTTGTGTGGGCGTAGGTGCAAAGCAATGTGTCATCTGCATAAAAATTAATTGCTGCATTTGAAATATCCTTTCCAAAATCATTAATATACAAGATAAATAACGGGCCTAGTACAGAACCTTGTGGTACCCCCTTGTGAATAAACTGAACTCCAGAACAAAAACAATCTAATTGGACAGCCTGGACTCTATTTTTAAGATAGTTTGCAAACCATCCAACTGTATATGCAGAAAACCCAACTGTTGTTAGACAGTTAAGTAGAATGAAGTGATCCACAGTATTAAAGGCCTTAGAGAAATCTATAAATAGTGAAAGACAACACTGATTTTTATCTAGAGCTTCTGTTACGGTATATAATTTAGAACCTTTAATGCTGCAGTGGTAGTACTATGTTTTTTTACAAAATCTTGATTGATTGAGAAACCAAAAGAATAGAATTAGTGGCCAGATATTATTTTACTTGTTCACTAACAAGGGACTCAAAAGACTTTTGCAAGCACAGATAATTTAGAAATACCGTAGGTCTATAATTGTTAAAAAATTGTTGGATCTCCTCCTTTCAAGAGGTGAAAAACAAATGCAGCTTTCCAAACTTTGGTAATTACATTGGTCAACAAACTGAAATTAAAAATGTGACACAATGGAACAGCTACAATTTCAGATGCCAATTTTAAAAACATATGTTCCAATTTATCTGGATCTTATTTGGGATCAAGGTTTTTTTTACGCTTCAGCTACCTCTGTTATTGAGAAAGGTGTTAAAAGCCTGAACATTGCCTCGGGCTCTATCAGCCAGTGGTGAACCATTTGAGAACTTTTCAGAAAGCAAAGACTATTTGGATGTGTTTTTAGAGTAAAAAAAAAAAAAACTAGGGAAAATAAAATGATTTTAAAATAATTTAGAACATTTAATTTATCAGTTATCCTGCTACCATCAATCAGCATACTAGAAGGGAAAGTTGGAGGTTGATGACAAAGATTTGTTTTCCAAATTTTGGGGGGATTTTTCTGACTTTCAGTAGTCATAGCCAAATAAAAGGCAGCCTTTGTATTGCAAAGAGGAGAGGTAAATTTATTTCTCAGTTTTCTAAAATAAATCCAGTCAGCTTCCAGGCCTGATTTTCACGCCCTTGTCCATGCAGAATTTCACTTGTGTAGAAGCTCCTAGTTCTGTTGTAAAGCATGGATTTTTACATCCTTTAACTCTAAATTTACACAAAGGGCCATGCTTATTAACAATTTGACAGAAACTTTTGGAGAAAAAAAAAACTCCAAGCCAATTCAATATCATCAAAAAGAGCAATCCTCTCTCAGTCAAAATAATAAAGATCCTGTAAAAAGGCTTGTTCGACAAAAAAAGGGAGGGGGAGATGGGAACAAAAAGATCCAGGAACTCTCTTATTTTGACAAGGTGCATTCTGGAAACTGTTTGCTCAGATCCAGTAGCTCAAGTCTCTGCCTTTAAAAGTCCAAAGTCATCACACATTTTTATTAAAAAACTAAAACATATAATTAGACAACACAACTAAATTGCAAATGAGTTTGACAGATCAAGTGTCTTATTAATAAAATGTTGATTATTTATCAAAATTACAACGAGAGAAATGTTTGAATTCTATTATTCACATTTCGTCGCATATCAAAACAATGGCACTAATTTGTCAAATTAACAGTGATCTTTATTTTAAAAATGTAGCAGGAGCAACAACATGCAGGACTGAATTCAGCGGAGAAGAGTCTGGCTTGGAACCGTGAATTTAGTGGAGTGGGGCGAGGGTTAGGATGCTTGACAGAAGCAGAGCTGCTCTATTCATGCACAAGAAGAGAGTTGTTGCTCTCTAATAGTTAGTGAATAAAGTGTTTACAAATGTAAACGTAGATGTTTAACAACCCCTTAAAATACACCACAATGCAGGAAATGGCATCTACTTTATTCAAAATTTTCTCAGGGAGGACCCATAGACACACCTGCAACCCCTTCTCCCCCTGCCTAACACCCCCTTCCAACCTGCCCACCCACTATTTGCGTTCCGGCATCGATCAGTTAAATTAAGCCCCTGAAGTCTTCTGATCCTGAGGTCTTCTGATCAAGACGTCGTAGTTTTAGTAGCTGAATCTGAGAGACTCTCCTTTAGCTCTGTGGGTGGAGAGGCTCTGGTTGTTTTGAAAACAGCTGCGAGCTAGGCTGACTGCTGTTTCCTCTCCCTCACTGTTGATGACAATTTTGACGCCCTCTCTTGTCTCGGGACAAAGCGGTTTTAGACCATGCCGGTTTTCCAAGTGGCGGACGTCCTTGCTGACCCCCAGGGAACGTCGGCCACGATTCCGTCTCCGATGAGGGTCTCTTGCGCAGGGCGCCAAGGGAGAGAATGTTGTCGCGGAGGCACGCTTCTGTGACTCCAAGAAAAATGGAGCGCTGGCTCTCTGGCAGCTCGGCGAAAGTGAGCTACAGTTGCCACAGGTGTCACTGAGCGACAACCGCTTCCTCCATGCTTTTTCCCAGGGCAATAGCTGCGGTGCCCAACAGCCGAAGGATACAATCCTCTGTCCTGTGAACCTTGTCTGGCAGTTCTGTGACGTTTCTTCTGGATTATAGAACCTCTTGCAGCTCCTGCAGTTTGTCAGCCTGGTACGCCTACAGCAACGAGGCCATATTGAGCGCACACGCGGTGAGACACTGCGCACGGTAGATTTTCTCCAGCTGTATTGCTGAGAACTTGAGCTGCTTGCTGAGGAGCATGGGTTTGCTGGCTGATGCATTTGGCTTGGGTGATAAGTGGGCTGCCAGTGTTTCATCCATGGTTGGGATGTGCGACACACCTGCTGGCTCCATGTTTTCCAAGTGGATAATGGTGCCTTAGAAGACACCCAGGACCGTGTCAGTTCCGTTTAAAAAATGAGGCCGTCAGAAAGATCTCATCCACCAGCAGCATATTCTCCTGCATGCCGAACTTGACCAGGATTTCATCTGCGTCATCAATGGGAAGGAGCTCGTCCATCTGCTCCCCCCAGTACAATGACGTGGTGCGCCCTCCATCTTGTTGGTCTCCAACTCTGGTTGGTCTGAGAGCCTCAGACAACAGCAGGTCTCTTGCTGCGGTGGAATTTCCTAATGTTTTTGTCAGGAATCCCACACGCAAATCTCCAGGGTCGATTTGCAGAGTTGGCTTCAATGCACAAATTACTCCAGGTTATTACATGCCGAGACACACTGGACAAGCGTAATGGGTGTCCGCCTCTGAAAGAAAACGATCCACAGGCCCTCGGACACGGACATGAACTCGAGCTTTTCACCTTGCTAGCTTTGCTAGAGGCTTTGAGCTTTTTCTTGCTCTTCTCCGGCGCCATGTTAGCGACAGAGAAAGAGAATAATTTTGCCAGTTAGCAAGCTAGCAGTCTCACTGGCCTTGACAGGCGTGTTGAGAGAAATGTCAGGTTGGTCTCGCAAGGGCGCAATCATCACACTATTGTGTTGTACCGAGTTACTGACCGAAAAGGAACCATGCATGCATAGAGCGAACATGTAAATTCCACCCAGAAAGGTCCCGGGCCAGGATTTGAATCGGCAACCTTCTCTCTGAGAGGCGGCAGCTCTACCAACTGAGCAACCGTGGCGCCCAGTCAGAAACGTTGCACACATAATTCCTATCCAGCATGCTTTGCAACACTCACACTGTCTCTGGGACGTGACTCTCTCACACATTTCTTCAATCATCTTTACTTTAATACAAAGAGATTTATTACAGCGAATACTGATGATAATGCATAGGAACTTTGTAGTTAGTTTTTAGAAGTAGTGAACCACTAAGAGGATTGCCAATGTGAGTTCATTCATTATAATAAATTAGTTATTTAGTTATTTAGTTTAGTTATTTAGTTAGTCATTTTGTACTGTTGGTTGAAGATTGTTGTTTAATCTGATTGTTGGAAATAATAATAATAATAATGTCTATTCCTGTCATCTGCGTATGTTTCCCATACACAGACGAAATTCGTCTCTGCATTTAACCCAACCACCTACCAGGTGGTGCAGTGAGCAGCCCGAAAGCGCCCGGGGAGCTGGAGAAATAGGTGTGCACTCATAGACACCCCAAGCTGGGTAGTGGCCGGGGCGCGAACCCGCGACCTTCGGATCCGTAGTCAAAAGCCCTGCCACTAGACCATCTTAAAGGCAATAAGATTTATTCTTCTTTCTGCTACCTTTCATTTTTTTTATATTTTGTACATTATCATTTATGGGATTGTCTTGTATTGTTTCTTTTGTTAAGAAAATGAACAAATTTAATAAACATAAACAAACATAAATGACACGAGGGAGACGTCCCACACACATTTAATCAATGCATCACTCTCCTTCAGCGTAGCAGAGTTCCACCTCTAGTTCCGATGGACTGGATTAATTTCTGAAAACTCACCTCTGGACAGGATATGGATGCTTGTGAGTTATGAATCGTTTTGAGTTGTGTTCACTTACAACGTTGTCACATTACAGTCTTACAGTGTCGGCGACATCAGTGTATGTTGAAAGTTAGCGCTTTAGTGTTAGCTTCCGCAATTTTTTTTTTTACTGTTTAGTTGTTTAGCATTATTGAAGCTTATATTTTAGTTAGTGAATTAGTGGTTAGCAAAGCTTACTTTTTGATTAGTTGTACCCACCAGTGGCCATAGGTTTACCCTTTACATCATTTTAATGTTTTTGCAGTTTGTTGTTTTTGTCTCCTTCGTTGTTTTTATTTTTCTTAATTGTTCATTTTGTTTCTTTAGTTTTAAAAGTTGCTAAATCATCCAAGACTTACTTACTTAACTTGGTCTTGACTATGTTCAAATTAGCTGTTAGCTCGTCAGCCTGATCAGAATTGAACTCTATTTCTCCAAACTGAAGAACTATATACAACAGGTAAGATGTTAATTGTTCATTGTCTTTTCACAGAACCCTGCTCCGTGAGAGCTGAGCTGTCGCTTAAAGTTGTAGGCCCAAGAGTTTTCTTGAGTGTATTGCTAAAAGAAACATGCAAGATACTGCCTTCAGGTTACCAGAGTAGTTTTCATTTCCCCAAACATGGAAGCAACTAATGTTACAGCAAGAAAACAGCCACTACATACATTTATAAAGAAGGTCTGATTAGGAATGGGTCATTGCACTGTCCTAACTTCATTTATCTTCTTTATCAACAAATAACTGTTTTCATCAGATCTGCACTGTAGAAAAGTTATCTCACTATCTCAAACATACTCAAAGACTTGCATATTTTAAATATTTTTAAAACGTTGGACTGTCTGGCTAGATCATGAACTGTATTTAAATAATTTTTTACTGAAATTGATCTGTTGTCTCACTTGATTTGTTTACATCAAGATTATATAACATTTCTTATATGAACAGTTCTTTTATTTTTTTAGCTTATGGTTTATTAAAAGGAGCAGAAGTCCTTGGTCGTTTGTGATTTATTTACAGTGGTCTGTTTAACACAGCATATTTACAAATATACCGTATATTTTCCGGACTATAGGTCACAGTTTTTTGCCTAATTTGCATGCCCTGCGACCTATAGAGAGGTGAGACTTGTTTATGGATTTTTACCCATATTTTTAGACCAATATTTGGCTCAGATATGACCGTTTTTCATTTTGGCAAAAGATGGTGCAGTACCACTTTTGTCTGCTAGGGTACACCGACCGTTCCCACCTCATGTGTCCGAAGGCAGCCTCCACTGGTCGGACTGACTCTGTCGCTGCCCGGCCTCCTGCTCTGGAGGTAACTACTGTTAGCTGTGTTTGTTAGCAAGATAAGTCAAGAACCACAGGACAGATTTTTATCAAACTTACAGAAAGTAATCACTGTATGGACATTTACAAGTGACTAGCTTTATGAGATGTTTGAGATTAAAAAAATGCTGTTTTATAGACGTAAACGTGTCGCGTTAGCTTCTGGTTATTTTCCTGCTACGTCTACTCATAAACCACACAGCGGATTTTCATGAAACCTACAGAAAGTACAGGTAATTATTTGGTATTCATTTACAAACTGTGACCTGTATGAGACATTTGAGATAAAATTCTATGTTTTATGGGCATAAACGTGTCGCGGCTAGCCTCGTTTTATTTCCGTGTATATTTTAGCAAATAGCTCATAAACCACTCGGCGGATTTTCTTTCAGCTTATAGAACGTAATTACTTAGTATTCATTTACAAACTGTGACCTGTATGAGACATTTGAGCTAAAATTCGATTTATTTATAATTTATTTTCGCAGTGCACGCGACCGTTTGGAAGACGTCAAAGCGAAACAATTTAAATCCAGCAGATTTGACCATTTCGTGAATTTATTAAGGAACGGTTAAGCTCAGGAACCCTTGTGCTATAATGTCAGCTATAATTTTTAGCAAACAAATAATTGTTTTTACCGTGTTAATCTTGTAAAGTCCTTCCGTGCTCGCTCGCTTCTGTGGCCGCCATTTTCAGCAGGGCAAAGGAGGCGCTGACGCGTCACGTATAGCGGTGACGCATAATAGATGCGACCTAAATAAAGGTGCGACCCGTTTATGGATTTTTCCAATTTATTGCCAATAATTGGACAAAGCGATCTATATAACGGTGCAACCTATCAGGCGGAAAATACGGTAATTGTTCATGTCCTGTAATGGCTTCAGCTACGTTTCTGCTTGAAGAAGTTTTAGCTCATTCAGCCGTAAGGGACAGATTAAACTAGGATGTTGGTGAGTTTCCTCATATGAACTCGGAGTGATTCTTGGTCAAACACTCCTGGGGATCGGCCCATTCCTAGGCAGAATTTCTGACGGGGGGATAAGCAGATTAGACGGATTAGCAATAACTTTGTAGCCTTTATCAGCCTAATGAGCATCTTTATCGCTCAATTATAAATATTCTCTACGGATGACATCAAGGTTGTTTTCTCAGACTGAACATCTTGTGGAGGGATCTATCTTTTTTTGCTATGACAGGCAAATTTTCTAAATCTCAGCTTGTAGTTTCAAACACAACAGTGCAGTTTTTTAAGCCAAGATGAAGAGGCACATAACAAAAAGTCTGCATCAGATTTGTTTAGCATCAGCATTCACAGTTGATACGAAGAGAATAATGAGAATAACCATATGGGGTTTTAATAAGTGTGTTGGTCAAAAAAAATTCTAATCTGCCTCTGAGCTGTGCAGAGAAAGAGCTGGGACCATAAGAACCCAGTCGTCTGGAACTACAAAAAAATAAAAAAATGCTAAAAGTTTATCAAAGCTGTTCTTTTTTTGTGTGTTTCTTTGTAAGCCAGAATCAAGGTCTTGAGTTGAAAATCAAAGTGCTCTGTCTGGAGAGAAGCAAGCGCAGCTCATTAAATATTTAACGTGAGCCCTGCTGAAGAAGTGTAGGGTGGTGGCTCGCGCTTTTGTGAAAGAAATTTCACTGTCATTACTGAAATGCTTTTCAAGGTAAGTGAGAATGATAAAACAAAGAGCGATGAGGTCGTAACTGTGATACGGACTGTCAAAAGACAGAGTCTGCTCTCTGTTTACAGATGATCCCCATTCAGCATTTGTAGGTTTGAGCAAATCTCCAAGGAGGATTGCTGAGGTTATAATTGATGCCAAAGGTTCAGAACTGCTTATGAGATAAACATGAGAAAAACCACAAGAAAAGAGCAGCCTTAAAAATGTATCTTAAGACTCACAATGCTTGTGAAGCATATTTTTCTATATTTCTGCATAAATATGAACTCAAACATCAGATTTTCAAAGAAGTCCTAAAGGTAAACCATGATACTACCACCACCATGTTTCACAGATGGGATAAGGTTCTTATGCAGGAATGCAGAGATTTCCTTTCTCCAAACAGAACACTTTTCATTGAAACCAAAAAGTTCTGTTTTGTCCTCATCTGTCCACAAAACCTTCCAACAGTCTTATAGCTTGTCCACGTGATCTTTAACAAACTGCCGATGAGCAGCCATGATCTTTTTGGAGAGTAGTGGCTTCTTCAACCATGCCACGCACACCATTGTTGTTCAGTGTTCTCCTGATGGTGGACTCATGAACATTGACATCAGTCAGTGTGAGAGAGGCCTTCAGTTGCTTAGAAGTTACCCTGGTGAGGCGATTTGCTTTTGGAGAGACCTTTGTTGGTCCACCACTCCTGGGGGAGGGGAACAATGGTCTTTAATTTCCTCCATTTGTACACAATCTGTCTGACTGTGGATTGGTGGAGTCCAAACTCCTTAAATATGGTTTTGTAATCTTTTCCAGCCTGATGAGCATCAACAACTCTTCTGACGTCCTCAGAAATCTCTTTTGTTTGTGACATGGTCCACTTCTACAAACATGTTGTGAAGAGCAGGCTTCTTCTTCTTCTTCTTCTTTGATTTTTATTGGCCAAGAGCAGACTTTGATGGATCCCTGTTCTTTAAATCCAACAGGGTGTCCACTCACACCTGATCATCATCCCATTGATTGAAAACACCTGACTCTAATTTCACCTTCAAATTAACGGCTAATCCTAGAGGTTCACATACTTTTACCACAAATATGTAACATTGGATCATTTTCCTCAATAAATAAATGACCAAGTATAATATTTTGTCTAATTTGTTTAACTGGGTTCTCCTTATTTACTTTTAGGACTTGTGTGAATATCTGATGTTTAAGGTCATATTTATGCAGAAATGTAAAAAAATAAAATAATCTGAAGGGTTCACAAACTTTCAAGCACCACTGTACAGTAAATGCTATTTATTCTGTCCACCTGAAATTACCGTCTAACTGAGCAACAGTTAATCCCCTTCATAATTTCATTTTAAGTACGACTACAGTACAGTTATAAAACAAATGGACATTGTGTGAAATGTAATTTAAAACAAAATGAAAATGATTTGCAAAACTCTTAAAACCATCATTTTAGTCACACTGTAACAGCAAACATCAAATGTTAAACTATTATATTGTTTTATTTTTAGGAACAAATGAGGTCATTTGATGGCAGCAACACAAATCAGAAAGGCTGGGACAGTAAGTGGTAGGAGCGAGAAATGGCTAGAGGAGCATTATGCAAATAATTAGGTTTATTGGTGACATGTCAGTAAGAGGGCAGGATATTAAAAAAAGCATTTTAGAAAAACTAAATCTGTAGTAAAGACAAGCAGAGGTTCACCAGGCTGTGACAAACTAAATATTTCATTAAAATGTTCCTACATCAGAAAATTGTGAAGACCTCAGATTTTCTGTCATCTCCAGTTCAGTTCTAAAGATTTTGAGAATCTGGAGATTCTTGCAGTTTTTTTATTTTTTGCATAGATTTTTCAGTTCTGTGACTTATACTCCAGAGCAACTTATACACCAGAAAATACGACAATTTTAAAATAAAAATTTTAATTTGGTATTTTTATATTGGGCTGAGATAGCTCTAAAATACTGACTAGTTTACTGTGGAGAGAAAAGTATTAAAATCTTGTGTTTTTAAGCTGTTAAATGAGGTGGTCGTTTCTTCCCCTGAGAAACATGAACGGTCATAAAGTTAAAGGACGATGATTGGGTTAAACTGCACGCTGCATCCATCACAACAGCATGGCTTCGTAGTAGAAGTGTCCGGGCGTTGTGCTGGCCTGCCTGCAGTCCAGACCTCTCTCCAGCTGAAAACATCTGGTGCATCATAAAACCACTAACAAACTGCAGCAGCCGCTCCCTTCAGTTCTTAGACGTTTACAGATTCTTGCATTCAGTTTTTATTCACCGGTACATTTTACACAACGTTCCAACTTTTTCACAATTGTGGTAGTGATTGAAACCTAAGAGAGTACTGCTTCCTCTTTTTAATTTTTTTTTATTTACTTATTTATGTGCTCAGTCTGAATTTCAGTTGATTGGAATGAAACATCATCCAGCTGATTCTTTCTGAGCAAAGTCTGAGCTCAAGAGAAATTAATCACATCTGATTAATTGTAAATTCTAACGTCCTACTGAATGAGAAGGTCTAAAGGTTAGGAGACACTTTAGTTCCCTTTCGGTCGGTTCACTCCGTACAACACATAGCTATGGGGATTGCGTCCTCGTCCTTTAGTCAGAAAGGTTTGGTGAAGAAGTGACTGTAAAACAAGCTGTGACACTTCAAGATTTATTTCCAAGCTGGCTCCTTGTTTTGACTGAAATTACAAGTCACAGCAGTCGTTTAAGACCAGAGGGGATTTTTTAAATCTCCATCTGGATCTTGATTGA
>JBBPBX010080001.1:0-16267 GCA_038048925.1 Garcialebias charrua
CACAACACGGGTTGAGACGGTAACTCCTCCTCCAGACCAGATTGAAAATTTCCTTCAACATGGGCGTGTCGAGAGTCAAGCAGGGGAGGAGGTTGGGGGTTGTCCTGTGTTCACGCCCCCTCTAGTGGTGAACTCCCACCCGTCCCAAGTTTAGATTTCAAAATGGCGGATAGTCACGTCTAAATGCCTAAACTTGTACTAAAATAACAGTTGTAAAATGCTGTTGCGTGTATTTAAAGAGCGACTCCACACCCTGTGGATCGGTAACTCCTCCCCCGAAGCAGTTTGAAAATTTCCCTCAAAATGGGCGTGTCGAGAGTCGAGCAGGGGAGGAGGTTGGGGGTTGTCCTGTGTTCACGCCCCCTCTAGTGGTAAACTCCCACCCCTCCCCAAGTTTAGAGTTCAAAATGGCGGATAGTCACGTCTTCAGTAAGTAAATACCTAAACTTTTACCAAAATAACAGTTGTAAAATGTTGTTGCGTGCATTTAATCACACACACACAGCTTATGCGTATGCTTCTGAACACAGAACACATTAAAAACCTGTGTTTAGCTGCATGGCATGCGGTGTACAGCTGTGTTTTTGTCGTTTGTCACTTTAATTCACCACATCTTATTACTTAGCACATTACAAAAGTAACGTTTCATAATATATTTTATTTTAAAATATTGATTTCATCTACCCTCGTTTTTTTTGACGTTTTGGCTTAATTTTAATATGCAACCTAGAACTGAACACACGTTGTTTTTTGAATTGACTATAAATGAGCACTAAACAGTGGTAAAATATTTTATTTGTTTTCCAAAGATCCGTGTTTAGAAACATTCTATAAGCTTGTATGATATATTTGTTAGGACGTGCATACAGTATATGTGTCAGCTAATCAAAACTGAGCACAGCTGGTAAGATTTATGAGAAATTATATTTTTTCAATGCAAACCAAACAAATTGCAATGAATTTAACAATACTGTATCCTTTCAAATGTTTTTTTCAGAGAACTGTGATGACTCAAGCACCCATGCAGCAGCCACGCAGAGTAAGACAATCCCATGATGCAGAGTCTCGTCCAGAGCTGCTGCTTCTCCGGAGACCTGCATCCACGACAATGTTGGTACAGCTGAGACCCTGGTGTGTGTTTCTGGATGGCAGGTGCAGAAGGTGGTTGGGACTGCTTTCTCTTCTGTCCACTGCATCCATACAGACGAGCTGGAGGTGGTGTCCCGTGTGACACGACACAGAAACTTTTGTTGTTTTGAATTAACTTACTGTTAATAAAATGAATCATAAACAACTAGTTTTTGTAATCAATTTCTTTCTTTACAGACCTCTGTATTGATAAATACATTTCCAAGTCATACATCAAAGTCAAATTTAAAAGTCAACTTTATTGTCCAAACTGCAATATGTACAGAACATACACAGGATTGAAATTGCATTTCTCTCAGATGCATGCATAATTTAAACAAACATTTAATAAACATGTTTACATCAGCAATTTTTACAAAGTAATGTTTAAATTTAATATAAATTATAATTGTTTCAGGTGTGCCAATATTAAATATTGTAAAACAAAAGAAACAAAGTGCAATAATCAATTAGAGTAATCCAAATTGTACATTATTAAAAAAGTTATAGGAAGCATAATTTTTTAAACGTTAAAATTTAAAAGTTTCCTGTACTTGAATTTATGACTTATAAACAAATCCCTTTCTGACATAGGTTATGGCCAGATGTGAGGAGATGGGTGTGGACACCTGTGTAACAGACCACTCCACTCCACTTTTAATTATTAGGTAACGGTTAATGCAGAAATTTACAATAAGAATGCTAGGGATTTTTATTAATACAACACAGTTGCAAGAGTAAGGCATTTCATGGATTTTTTCTGATACAGATTGTTTATTATAAATATGTATTAATTTATTTTTCACAACAATCTTTTTCGCTCATGTTTCATAAAAAAATCGTGACCTGTGTCTGCTCACTGCCTCCTTCTTGTCTGGTTTCAGAAATTCAGCACATAATGTTGGAGGTACTTTAATTTGATCCGCGAACTTCTGGTACTGCAGAGGGTCTTCCACAACCTCATCGAACAGCAGCCCCATCAACTTCTCAATGTAGCCTTCATAAAAAATTTACAATTACACAATTTGTACAAATAAAAATGCTATGCTCAATTCTAAAATTACATACCTGTTGTTGGTTTTGTCTTCATGGGTCTCACGGTGTAGTCTCCATGCTTATATTTAGGATAAGCAATGCAGTATCTCAGCTCACCGGTTTTAGTGACAGCATGTGCCCTGTTCGCATTTTCATTGTAGTGTAGTCCAGCTAGCTCAAGTCTATAGACAGAAAAAGTAAAAAAAAAATTACTTTTGCATAGACTTTTTGACAAGGTTATCCTACTCCAATGTTATTACATTTACCTGCACAGCATTCCTTGTAAAGAGAACACCACATTCTTGGGTGCAAATTTCAAAAGTAAAACTATGGAAAGCCTCGATGATTTGGTAGACTATAATATTTTATCAGTTATGTATAGGGCTCAAAATAATAATAAACCTTTAAATATCCAAATGCATTTTGTTAAAAGACAAAGTTGTTATAATCTTAAGGGGACAGAGATGTTTGTAAAACCACAATTCAGAACTAGTTTGAAGGGACGTTCTACCAAAAAATTGAACAAATTCAATAAACACAAAAACACATGTAGGGGGAACTGCCACTAGGTGGGGCCCCTGCCTAGACCCTACATAGACTTTTTCACAAGGTTATCCTACTCCAATGTTATTACATTTACCTGCACAGCATTCCTTGGAAAGAGAACACCACATTCTTGGGTGCAAATTTCAAAAGTAAACTATGGAAAGCCTCGATTGATGATGTGTGGTACTGTGGGCTCATCTTCTGTACGTCTTTCATGAGATGTGGAGCCAACAACACAGCGGTTAGCTTCTCACATGCTGCTGTGCCTAAAATAAAAGATAATTTAAATTATTTAAGAAATTTGACAGAGTTATACTATTGTAGGACAACATTAAAAAAATTGTTATTCTCTTACCACAAGCATGAACAACTTGAATGTTGCAAAAACTAAAAGCTAAAGTTTAATCTATCTAGACCAGTGGTCTGCAACCTTTATTATCAAAATAGCCATTTCGCCCCTCTTCTGCCAAAGAAAAATAGTCTGGAGCCGCAAAACATAACATAACTTAATCTTCCTTTAAACATTTACTGAACCTGTTTTTTTGTTACAGAACAGAGCTATACGAGTAATTACCAGAAAAAACTATTGCCACCCATCTAGTACATTGTTTCATCAATTGAAGTGGTTAAAATTCAGTGACTTGGTGGATTATAATATTTTGTCAGTCATGTATAGATGCATAAATAATAATAACATTCATGGAGACAGCGAGATGCAGACGGGAGTCAGCCCCCCCCGCATGATCCACAGCTCTGGAAGCGGTGTGGTGGGGGGGGGAAGCTGACACACCCCCACACCGCACTGCTCCCAGGGACCGCATGATCTGCGACTCTGCAAGATGCAGACGTGGGGCCAGTTCTCCCCGCTGCACCTGCAACAGCGAGATGCTGGCTGGCGCGCGCGTGCGCGGGGGGGGTTGTCTGATTCCCCTCCACCCGCACCACTTCCAGAGCCGCATGCGGCTCCGGAGCCGCGGGTTGCCGACCCTTGATCTAGACACATCTAATTAATATATTACATACATATAAACATATACCGGTAGTACTTACTTGGTTTTAACCACTCCCTTGCCTGCTCACCAACTAGAGGCTTGTGTAAGCACTGAGGGAAGAGTGCGTTTTCGTGGGTGTGTACATTCTGGATATGGTTAGCGACTGAAGTCCACTTTGCCACAGCCTCTTCTCCAGATGCAGACGTAGATGCAGACCAGTAGAGGTGATTCACTACACTCTTCCTCCACTTGCCCACCTCTTGAAGTCCTCTGATCTTAGCCATAGCATCAATTTTTTTGCCAACTCCTGGAAATATTAGAAAAATAAAATTTAATGAAAATGACAGAATGTATAATCACACATCACTGTCCTAAAATACTTGTACTTGCCTTTCCCCATATGCCATGGATCAAATAAGTGTTTGATGTCCTTTTTTTCCTCCCTCAAATACTTCTGGACCCCGGTATGTCTGTCAGTGACAATAGACTCCACTGTCAGACCTCTTTGCTCCAGCACTGACAGACTTCTTTTAAATCCCTCCTTCTCCATTCGCACACTGTTTCCAACTTCATTGCTCTGTAAAAAAAATGTTTTTTTTAAATAATGTATACTAAATATGAAGTGATACACTGTAGATGTTTTTCTTACTTGAACAAGTTGGATGTCTATTATGCAATTAGCAGCAAGATCCATCATGGTGTAACTTCCATATTTTGCACAGTGCCCTGGAAGTATTTGATTCTATGTTTAGGTTTTTTACATGATATCCTCTACACAAAGTGTAAAAGGTTAATAGGAGTACCAGTAAGAAATAAAACCTGAAAATACCTGGTGAATCAGCTCTCATGTCACCACCGAGTGTCAAAGACCCACGAGCCCTGGCCTCGTTGATGCACTTATCCTGCTCCAGCTTCCACTGCCAAAAGACTGTGGGGATGAGGAGGTTTTTTTGATGTTTGTGGAAGCATGTTTCAGAGATTCCCTGGATGTTCAACGCATCATGGACCTAAAAGAACAACAAAGTTTTTATCACCTTACAAACAAACATAATTGAGACACATTACCGTTTTCTCACCTTATTGATTTGTCGAAACGAGGACCCTGTGAAAAGTACAGCTGCACAGAGCTGAAGGTTGCCTGCTGGGATGTTTTTAACCAATGGCTGACTGGACCACTCATTGGTGTGTTCACATCTACTGCACTGTTGTTTCACTTTTACAAGTGTTCCAATTGTAGTTTTTTCAACTACACAGCTGTGTGTACAGACAGGACACCTCCAGAAAAGCTCAAGCAGCTGTTCTTCGAAAACAATGTATTTTTTTGCTTTGTGGGCCGGGAGGGGGACTTCATTGATGGAACTATGTAGCAATAAAGACAAAAAAAAAAAAAAAATTAAAAAATACAGCTAAACTATTCATAAATTATGTAAGTTATTGTTTTACTTACATTGAACGGTGTACAGTAATCTCACTTCCATCAAGATGGTAAGACGAATCATCGGCCGACACCTCGATTCTCTTTCTTTTCACCGGTGTTGAACTTGCACGTGGAAATTCTTGTAATGGCATCTCCGTGAAGGACCCAGTATCACATGACACACTCCTGCCTGTTGGTCGTGTTTGTGTGGCTATTAAAAAAATAAATAGCTTTAAAATTATGTCTCTACTTACACATTCATTGTGAAATTCTCATGTAATTAAAAAAAATTAACATAAAAAATATTGAAAGATGAGGTTCAAAAATTGAAGCATACTGTATCCAGACATTTTCATTAAAACATGTACCGATACTTAACAGTTTGTGATGGTACACAACGTTAACTCCAAGGTCAAGGCTATACATGTACATCAAAATAAATTTATAACATACAAAATATGTTTTTGTTTCTTATAGCGTTTCAGCTGGGTCCTACATTTATAAGTTATGTTTAGCTATCATAAACAATTGTCAAGAAATAAAAAATACATAGAATTGTAAATTTTGAAGTAATAAGACATGAGTCAGCTACAGTATAATTTCAAATTATGGTAAACAAACGCAGAAATAACAAAATATTTCATACAACCCAAGGAAATAAAATTGTGTAGTAATTTGGTCCATTACTGCAGTGTTTATGAATGTTGGTCCTACGTGAATACTTTAATTGTAGAAAATTCATGTTTTTTTTAAATTAGCTGTATTAGACTGGGACTTTTTAACCAAATTATTAAGAATAATTGGGCTATAAAGACGTGTAGTACAGGAAAGTTTGTAATATAATTTTTTTTAATAATATTTCACCTTTGCTTCTTCTAGAAGGCTTCAGGTTGGCCTGAACAACGACAGATTTGCTGATTACAGGTTCAGTCTGACATCCCATTTCTCGTGTTTGTTTGGGCTGTAAACAAGAAAAATAAACATTATCTCAATTTCAATTTATTCTCTCCAGTATTTATGATGATGTTCAAACGTGATATTAACAAGGTTTGATTAAACTATCTGTCCAACTGCAATGGAATACTATGTACAGTGTCACTGAATATCTGTTCAAAGTTCATATAATCTAAAAAAAACAGCTGCTGTTATCTATAAAAGCTAAGTATGGTCCATATAAGCACATAATAATCATTTCGACAAAGCAACGCAGCAGCACCCGCACAAAACAAAACAACAAACGTGTCCTACACACATACACACACATGATACATTATTGAATAAATACGTGCAAAATAGTACTCACCTCTAAACGGATTGGATCCTGATGGTGTATGGGTGGGTGGACATGAGTACGAAGAGCTACTGTGGGAACAGCGTCGCTCTTCAATTTTAGCATCTTTATAAAGCCCATGTCATACTCCCACTTGTTAGCGAAGCTATCAGGAGCGAAATGGCGGTTGCAAACTCCGATTCTGGGCGGGAGTGTGCCGTCTGCTACTTCCACAGCAAGAAACCACTGGCGCCTAATCGCCAAATTCTCTGGAAACAGATGTATTCCACTCACACTCCTACACCCCTCTACGACACATCTACGAGTAGGTCCCATCCTATCACACTGAACTATCCTACGGCTAAAGCTAAATACTAAGGCTAACCTATTCTAATACTTTTAACTGACACTAAATCTAAATACTATAATAAACGGTACAACTAAATAATATAAACTACCTAAATCACAAGACGAAGCTAATAATAAATATACTGCTAATCTGAAGTAAATGTCGATGCTCACAATGCTAATGCTATGTTTCTATGCTAGGCTACTATCGCTAACCAACTCCCGCGATCTTCAGGGGAGTGGCTATGAGTGAACTACTTATACCCACGGATCTTCAGGGGAGTGGCTACACAAAACAGGATGTGACGAAATTGTGCCAAAATTAATGACTGTGCCAAACGTAAACTAATGGGAAAATCAGGGTGCAATACCACAGTTCAACCCATAGGACTACGAATACTCGTTTTTAGACCAAATATTGCCGATTTTAACTAATACGCACAAATACATGAAAAATAACTCAAAAATAGTGCTCAGAAACATTTTAAACACATTCTAGGGAGTTTATCAGCTAAAAAAAGTTAAATTTGGGTTTAGTCGCTCTTTAATCACACACACACAGCTTAAGCGTATGCTTCTGAACACAGAACACATTAAAAACCTGTGTTTAGTTGCATGGCATGCAGTGTACAGCTGTGTTTTTGTCGTTTGTCACTTTAATTTGCCACATCTTATTACTTAGCACATTACAAAAGTAACGTTTCATAATAAATTTTATTATAAAATATTGATTTTTCCTACCCTCTATAGGGTAGGGTTTGTTTGACGCTTTGGCTTATTTTTGTTATGCAACCCAGAACTAAACACACATTGTTTTTTGAATTGACTATTAATTAGCACCAAACAGTGGTAAAATCTTTTATTTGGTTTCCAAATACTGTATCCGTGTTTAGAAACATTAGATAAGCTTGTACAATATATATTTGTTAGGACATGTATACAGTATTTGTTTAAGCTATGTGTCAGCTAATCAAAACTGGGCACAGCACAGCTGATAAGATTAATGAGAAAATATTTCTTAATGCAAACCAAACCAATTGCAATAAATTTAACAATACATGTACTGTGTATCCTTTAAAATGTTCTTTTCAGATAACTGTGATGACTCAAAGCACCCAGCAGCCACACAGAGTAATTGCAGCCAGGATTTCTTTAACCAAGAAGAAGATGATGCAGAGTCTCGGCCAGAGCTTCATCTCCTGAGACCTGCATCCACGACAATGTTGGTACAGCTGAGACCCTGGTGTTCGTTTCTGGCTGGAAGGTGGGGTATCCTGAAGGTGGTTGGGACTCCTCGTTCTGTTGTCCACTGCGTCCAAACAGAGGAGCTGGAGTCCCTTGTGTTTTCAGAACCTTTTGTTGTTTTGAATAAACTTACTGTTAATAAAATGAATCATAGACAACTAGTTTTTGTAATCAATTTGTTTATTTATTTTTTCTCTCATGCATGAGGACAATTATTATTATTATTTTTTCTCTCATGCATGAGGACAACCCCTCCCTGGGCTGCCACCTTACCGTGGTGGAGGGGTTTGAGTGTCCCAATGATCCTAGGAGCTATGCTGTCAGGGGCTTTATGCCCCTAGTAGGGTCACCCAAGGCAGACAGGTCCTAGGTGAGGGACGAGACAAAGCGCAGCCCACAAGACCCCTTATGATGAATAATATAAATGGAAACAATGTTCCCTCGCCCGGACGCGGGTCACCGGGGCCCCACTCTGGAGCCAGGCCCGGAGGAGGGGCACGTTGGCGAGCGCCTGGTGGCCGGGCTTTCACCCATGGAGCTCGGCCGGGCACAGCCCGAAGAGGAGACGTGGGTCCCCCTTCCCATAGGCTCACCACCTGTGGGAGGGGCCAAAGGGGTCGGGTGCATTGTGGAATGGGTGGTGGCCGAGGGCGGGGACCCTGGCGGTCTGATCCTCGGCTACAGAAGCTGGCCATTGGGACATGGAATGTCACCTCTCTGGTGGGGAAGGAGCCTGAGCTAGTGTGTGAGGTTGAGAGGTTCCGGCTAGAAATAGTCGGACTCACCTCAACGCATGGCTCTGGCTCTGGAACCAGTTTCCTTGAGAGGGGTTGGACACTCTTCCACTCTGGAGTTGCCCCTGGTGAGAGGCGCCGAGCAGGAGTGGGCATACTTGTTGCCCCCCATCTTGGTGCCTGTACGTTGGGGTTCACCCCGGTGAACGAGAGGGTAGCCTCCCTTCGCCTACGTGTGGGGGGACGGGCTCTGACTGTTGTTTGTGCCTATGCGCCGAACGGCAGCGCAGATTACCCACCCTTTTTGGAGTCCTTGGAGGGGGTATTGGAGGGTGCGCCTCCTGGGGACTCCCTTGTTCTGCTGGGGGACTTCAACGCTCACGTGGGCAATGACAGTGAGACCTGGAGGGGTGTGGTTGGGAGGAACGGCCCCCCTGATCTGAACCCGAGTGGTGTTCTGTTGTTGGACTTCTGTGCTCGTCATGGATTGTCCATAACGAACACCATGTTCAGGCATAAGGGTGTCCATATGTGCTCTTGGCACCAGGACACCCTAGGTCGTAGTTCAATGATCGACTTTGTTGTCGTCTCATCTGATCTGCGGCCGCATGTCCTGGACACTCGGGTGAAGAGAGGGGCGGAGCTGTCAACTGACCACTACCTGGTGGTGAGTTGGCTCCGATGGTGGGGGAGGATGCCGGTCAGACCTGGCAGACCCAAACGTATTGTGAGGGTCTGCTGGGAACGTCTGGCAGAGTCTCCCGTAAGACGGAGCTTTAACTCCCACCTCCGGGAGAGCTTTGAACACGTTCCGAGGGAGGCGGGGGACATTGAGCCCGAGTGGGCCATGTTTCGCGCCTCTATTGTCGAGGCAGCTTATCGGAGTTGTGGCCGCAAGGTTGTTGGTGCCTGTCGTGGTGGCAACCCTCGAACCCGGTGGTGGACACCGGCGGTGAGGGATGCTGTCAAGCTGAAGAAGGAGTCCTATTGGGCCTTTTTGGCCTGTGGGACCCCGGAAGCAGCAGATAGGTACCGGCAGTCCAAGCGGCATGCGGCTCGGGTGGTTGCTGAGGCAAAAACTCGGGCGTGGGAGGAGTTCGGAGAGGCCATGGAGAATGACTTCCGTACGGCTTCGAGGCGATTCTGGTCCACCATCCGGCGTCTCAGGGGGGGAAAGCGGTACGCGACCAACACCATTTATGGTGGGGATGGCGTGCTGTTGACCTCAACTCGGGATGTTGTGAGTCGGTGGGCGGAATACTTCGAAGACCTCCTCAATCCTACTGGCACGTCTTCCACTGAGGAAGCGGAGCCTGGGGACTTTGGGTCGGGCTCTCCAATCTCTGGTGCTGAGGTCGCCGAGGTGGTTAAAAAGCTCCGCGGTGGCAAGGCTCCGGGGGTGGATGAGATTCGTCCTGAGTTCCTTAGGGCTCTGGATGTTGTGGGGTTGTGTTGGCTTACGCGACTCTGCAATATCGCGTGGACATCGGGGGCAGTTCCCTTGGATTGGCAGACTGGGGTGGTGGTTCCCCTATTCAAAAAGGGGGACCGTAGGGTGTGTTCCAACTATAGAGGGATCACACTCTTAAGCCTCCCTGGTAAGGTCTATTCAGGGGTTCTGGAGAGGAGGGTCCGTCGGATAGTCGAACCTCGGATTCAGGAGGAGCAGTGTGGTTTTCGTCCTGGTCGTGGAACACTAGACCAGCTCTACACCCTCAACAGGGTCCTGGAGGGTGCGTGGGAGTTTGCCCAACCAGTTTACATGTGCTTTGTAGACTTGGAAAAGGCATTCGACCGCGTCCCTCGGGGGGTTCTGTGGCGGGTACTCCGGGAGTATGGGGTACCAGGCCCATTGATATGGGCTGTTAGGTCCCTGTACGACCGGTGTCAGAGCTTGGTCCGCATTGCCGGCAGTAAGTCAGGCTCGTTTCCGGTGAGAGTTGGACTCCGCCAAGGTTGCCCTTTGTCACCGATTCTGTTTATAACTTTTATGGACAGAATTTCTAGGCGCAGCCAAGGTGTTGAGAGGATCCGTTTTGGTGGCCTTAGAATCGCTTCTCTGTTTTTTGCAGATGATGTGGTCCTATTGGCTTCATCAGCTCGTGATCTACAGCTTTCGCTGGAGCGGTTTGCAGCTGAATGTGATGCGGCCGGGATGAGGATCAGTTCCTCCAAATCCGAGGCCATGGTCTTGAGCCGGAAAAGGGTAGCGTGCCCTCTCCGGGTCGGGGAGGAGGTCCTTACCCAAGTGGAGGAGTTTAAGTATCTCGGGATCTTGTTCACGAATGAGGGAAAACTGGAGCGTGAGATCGATAGGCGGATAGGTGCAGCGTCCGCAGTGAAGCGGGCGCTGTACCGGTCTGTCGTGGTGAAGAGAGAGCTGAGTCAAAAGGCAAAGCTCTCAATTTACCGATCGATCTACGTTCCCACCCTCATCTATGGTCATGAGCTTTGGGTTATGACCGAAAGAACAAGATCTCGGATACAAGCGGCTGAAATGAGTTTTCTCCGCAGGGTGGCTGGACTCTCCCTTAGAGATAGGGTGAGAAGCTCAGTCATCCGGGAGGGACTCGGAGTAGAGCCGCTGCTTCTCCACATCGAGAGGAGCCAGTTGAGGTGGCTCGGGCATCTGGTTAGGATGCCTCCTGGACGCCTCCCTGGTGAGGTGTTCCGGGCATGTCCCACCGGGAGGAGACCCAGAGGAAGACCCAGGATACGCTGGAGGGACTATGTTTCTCGGCTGGCCTGGGAACGCCTTGGGATTCCCCCAGAGGAGCTGCTCCAAGTGGCTGGGGAGAGGGAAGTCTGGGCCTCCCTACTTAGGTTGCTACCCCCGCGACCCGACCCCGGATAAGCGGAAGAAAATGGATGGATGGATGGATGGCATGAGGACAAATCTGGGACACGATGCAACGGTCGACTTCCCTCACTCCATCCCGACCCTGGATATTTGCAGTCCTGAAAAGAGAAAAGATCAAAAGTTTAATCTGAGTAAATGTAACATTTTAATGGAGAAAGATGTTGATTCAAAATTTCACAGTGTCAACAAATCCCCAAAATGTTGGGACAGGTAGCAATGAACAAATAAACAAGAATTAATGTTGCATAAACTTTTTTTAAACTTTTTTTATATAAATGTCCGCCATAATAAAAGTAATAAATAAAATAATAAAAACATAATAATTAAATAATAATATTAATACCTGCAGACAGAGGGTAGGGTACAAAAGTAATAAATAAAACATGAATACATGTACCTGGTGAATCAGCTCTCATATATGTCACCTCCAAAGTGACATGTCAACATGTCTCCTTGATGCTTGATGTCTGTGAAGCACAGCTCAGAGATTCCCTGGATGTGGAACGCCTCATGGAGCTAAAAACAAAAAAACTAATTTTAATCACCTTACAAACAAGCATACTGTACTTGAGAAACATTACTGTTTTCACTTTGTTGATCTGTCAAACAGATGACCCAGTGCAAAATAAATACTGCTGCCCATGATACTCATTCACAAGTACACATTATTTTATAAATACCTTTGATGCACAACATTATTATTTGCAGCAAAAGTACACCGTGTCTAAAACATCGTAACTAGTACAACAGCTAAAATTAGCGCCAGCTAGTCTCCATTGTTTTTTTGATGTCGCGGTCTTCCTTATCTGAGTTCATAAGAGTTCACACACTCTGCGGTGTTCATAAGAAACACTAGATTTTGAGCATTTAAACACAACTACAACACAAACTAACGTTGATCAGCAACAGATAAAAACGCCACGACCTTGTGGGGCCACACCGAAGCAAAGCTGCAGGTCACAAACACAGCACATGAAGAAACACGTCATGTACTCAAAAGATAAATTATGGAATGAAAGGTGTAAAATGGTACTCACCTCCAAACGGATTGTAACCTGATGGTGTAAGGGTGGGTGAACATCAGTTTGAAGAGCTTTCTTGGAACATCGTGGCTCTTCTATGCTAATGCTATGTTGCTAATCGCTAATCCAACCCCTGAACTCTGGAGGGGGAGTGACCTGGGAGTGACCTTCTCGGGGGAGTGGCTCCACTTTTATACACAGGCAGCAGAGGATGTGACGAAATTGTGCGAAAATTAATGACTGTGCGAATCGTAAACTAATGAGAAAATCAGGGTGCAATACCACAGTTCAAACCATAGGGCTACGAATACTCATTTTTAGACCAAATATTGCCGATTTTAACTAATACGAACAATTTCATGAAAATTAACACAGAAATAGTGCTCTGAAACATTTTAAACACATTCTAGGGAGTTTATCAGCTAAAAAAAGTTAAATATGGGTTTTGTTTCGCTTTTAAGCTGGTGAAATTTGACTGCTGTCTTTCAAAAAAAGAGTAGTATCATCAGCTAACATACTAATTTGAATTTCTTTACCAAAAACAGAAATACCTTTTAGTTGATTTATAGAAATAAAGTCAGCAAGAATTTGGGTGGCTAAAAGGAAGAGATAAGGGGAAATTGGGCAACCCTGCCTAATTCCTCGATTTAAGTTAAATCTAGGTACCATTTTTTAATTTGACAGAACAGTTAGCATTTTTTAAAATGTTTTAATTGAACTACAAAAGAAAGGACCAAATCCAAATTTACGAAGACAGCTGACGATAAAATTGTGATTAATGGAGTCAAACGCTTTGTAAAAGTCTAAGAAGAGTATGAAGCTATTATCAGTAATTAATTCTGAGTAGTCAAGGATATCAAGAACAAGTCGTATATTATTGGAAATGTGCCTATTTTGCATAAATCCAAATTGTGCCTCTCCAATAATTGTATTTAGTACAGATTTAATTCTTTCCGCATATAATAATAATAATAATAATAATAATAATAATAATAATAATAATAATAATAATAATAATAGTAATAATGAATTCAATTTATAATGCACTTTTCATTAATAAAAATCTCAAAGTGCCAGGATTTTGTAGTCATTGTTCAAAAGACATATAGGGCACCAATTATCAATAAGTAATTTATCTTTTTTGGGCTTAGGTATAAGGGTAATGACCCCTTGATTTAAAGTAGCGGGGAGAGTTCTTTTTTCAATGCTCTCTAAAAATACTTTAGCAAGAAAAGGAGCAAGTTGATCACTGAATTGCTTATAGAATCCCCCTGTTAGCTCATCTGACCCAGGAGATTTGTTATTTTTTAGACGATTTATAGATGAAAGAGTTTCATTAACTGTAAGGGGAGAATCACACATCTCACTTTCAGAGTCAAGGATGTTTTGCGTGTTGACTGATTTTAAGAATGGCTCAGGGTTTTTGTCAGAGTGACTAAGTGCATAAAAATTACTGTAAAAAGAGCTGATATAGTTTGCAATAATTTTGGGATCAGAGGATACTTGGCCTTCTATATTTAATTCATGGAGTGTATTGGATTTGGCACACTGTTTTTCTAGTTGAAAGAAATAGGAGTTACTTTCTTCTTCCAACCATTTTAATCTTGATCTTACAAAGGCTCCTTCTGCCCTATTTTCTTTATAGATTTCGTCCAGCTTATTCTGTAAAATAGCTCAATTTAATTTATCATTGTTTGAGAGGTCTAGAGGATTCTTTTTGGAGAGCGTCATAATTTCACCAATGATTTTATTTTCTTCAGCTTTCTTGGCCTTTTTAAAATCAGAGCCAAATTACCTTAGAAATTTTGTAGTCTCAAATTTGAATAACTCCCAGTTGACACCAAATTTATATTCAGAGTTGGTTTTATCAAAAAAATAAGAGATTGTTTGGGAGATTTTTTGCTGTACTGGGTGCATTTTAAGAAATGAATTGTTTAAAATCCAGTAAGCTTTCCTATTCTGTTTGGCTTTCAGTAAAATGTAATGAAATAAATATTGCTTAATGGTCAGTGGGCGGAGTCGGAAGAATGTTAACAGTAAAGTTATTATTTGGTAGGTGCTCATAGCACTTCTGTCCCCCTTCTGTGGGCGGGGTCCAGAATCCTACTCGTCTTACCACATGGTGGCAGTAGTGTTCCCTCAAGCTATTTACTAGCCACCACTAGAAGAAGAACACAATAAAGGCTTTGACAGAATGTTGTGAAATGGACTTCCGGCAAGATGGCGATGTGGGCACACGTGCTGTTTTGAGCTCCACTCGTGCAGCCCTGAACTTACTACAAAACTGGCCCTTTTTGAACACTGCTTCATCTCCAAGGTAGATCAGAACATCACCTTTTAAAAATTAAGAGCCTCATGAAAAGATGTCTGCCGTGAACGAGAAAGACTTCCCTCGTTTGAAACAAGCTAACGCTAATGCTAAGTCAGCTAACGCTAATGCTAAGCTAAACATGCATAGCTATGCTGCTGCTGCCTCCAGCGTGGAAACTCTGATGGAGACGTCAAAAAGTGCCTCTGGTACAAGAAGACACCTGGATGCATCTCCAAGTAAGCCCCCACCAGCCAAAAAGCAAGCAACAGTGGATGAAAGCTCTCTAGCTGCTCTCATAACAGCCATTAAAAGTCTGGAGAACAGATTTGATGACTTTGGTAGACAGCTGAAAGAAAATTCAGAAATGGTCGCTCGTATTACACTCCAAGTGGACCAGAATACGCTCGACATAACCAAATGTAAATCTACTGTAGAAAATCTTGAACAAAAGATGACTACAGTGGAAAAAGAAAACACAGCTCTGAAGGAGAGACTTCTGGAAGCTGAAAGATACAAGCGCAGATGGAACCTCAGGCTGTCGGGGCTCAAAGAGCAAGATGGAGAAAATGTCAGAGAAAAGGCAGAGCAGCTGCTCTCAAGAATCTTACCGCAGTGGGCAGACCAGGTGGAAGATGTGATCGACACGATTCACCGAGTGGGAAGAAAAGATGCAGGTCGACCTCGTCAGGTCATCATACAGTTCACCAGGAGGCGCCATCGTGACACGGTTTGGAAGGTGACGAAGGATTCAACGGTGTGTAAAGAACAAGGCCTTCGTTTTGCTCAAGATTTCATAAAAGAAGACCGGCTGGCAAGAGAAGAACTATGGCCTAAAATTTCAAAAGCCAGATCTCAGAGCAAGGTGGCTTTTTACAGAGGTCATGTTGCAGTGATCGACGGCAAGGTGATCAAAGCCTCGTCTCCTTTCTGAATACAGTTTACTTATTATTCTCAATTAAGCGTTTTTCAGAACAGTTCTTCTTACATGCACTCCTGTGTTCCTTATTGTTCTCACCTGAATGAAAAAGGAGTGAAGTTGGTTTAAGTTCAGTGGTTTTTTGCAGATGCAAGAGTGTTATTTCTCTTTTGAATGTTATAACAAAAAAGGGCAATATTTGACTTTTATGCCTTATGCTTGCCTTAAGTTAATTCTACTCTAACTAATCCTCAAATTTTAAGGTTTGTATAGTTATTCTTTTTATTTTTTTATTTTATGTCTTTAAAAACCAATCTTAAGTTTATGTCTTTAAATGTAAGGGGCCTCAGAGAGATTGTCAAAAGAAAGGCGATATTTCTGTACTGTAAAAACAAGAACCCACACTGTATTCTTCTTCAAGAAACTCATTCTACTGACTCCGA